>JAKSZP010008126.1:0-128489 GCA_022478985.1 Massospora cicadina | reverse complement strand
GTTCAGATAAGTTTGGTGCACCATTGAGTGGGGCAAAAAAAATCTTTTTGGTTGGGATAGGTCCCAAGTCAGTTTCAACCAGAGCTTGGGTGCAGCAATTGGGTGAGATCGATTCTCCCATCAGATCCTCAGATTGAGTGGCCCACTTGCCATGGGCTTCCCAATCTGATTAGTTGATGAATTCCTGAGTTGCTTCTGCTGCGAAGGTCTCCATGTCCTCCTGGCGTTGTGAGTATGGGATAGTGGTGGCGGCTTTGGCCACTTCCTTGGCCACGGCCCTATGGGCCTGCTTGGCCTTTTTCTGCTCCTGCGGGAAGATGGGCTTTACCAATAGGTAGCAGCCTTGTGCTCCCCACAGGAAAGCCTCCTTGGTGCTTGCGGTTGGTTCATAGTGCGCCTCTCCGCTGGCCATGGCCGCTGAGGGGTGCTCTTGGAATGTGACGCCCTCCTTGATGGGGCATGCATGCGCCTTATGGCTGAACGCGTCACAGTGGGTGCAAATGGGGGGCGCGCTGTCCACAGTTACCCAGAATGGGTGGGTGGTATGCCCTGTGATATCAATAAAGGTGGAGTGCAGGATCTGGGTTAGGTCCTTCGCGATCTCCTCAGTTGGGGTCAGAACTGTGATTGCTTTGCCAGTGCACAGGTGTGGCATCAGCGTAAAACATTGCATTTCAAAAGATTGTATTTCGCCATATATGGCGAGACCATCTTTCAGGTCTTGCTAAAATGTCACGTTTTACCATAGTAGGCAAAAAGTCAAACGTGAGGAAAATTTGGTTTGATTTTGTCCATCTGGTGCATTTGGTTTCGACGACCCTGTTGCCCTTTGGGGAGGTTGACCACTATGCGCACTGCTGCAGCCTCATCTGCTGCTATTTTGCTTTCAAAACCTAGGTCCAGCCAACCGCGCGACATGTAGTGAGGTGCAACGTACACCGCGGTCAGGAAAATTTTGTGTACATCTTCACAAAATTTTTTCCATAAGGCCATTTTTTGGATGTCCAGATACACACGGACTTCAAATTCCACCGACGAAAGTGGCTGGGAGTGTGGCGTGTTGATGTACTGGTTGCATCGTGCTTGCCACGCCAGTATCTCCAGGGAAATTGTGACCGCCAGTTTTTTTAGATTTTTTTCTATTCCGCCGGATTCTCCGGGGCGTTTTTGAACGTTAGAGGCCGCGGGCCTTCCGCCTGCTCCTCTTGCCTTGCTTGCCCAACTGCTCCCAGACATGGGCGCAGACTAATCCCCTCTATGAGATTATCAAACTAGAAGTAGTCTTGAATTGAATGGGTTGCAAAAGTGTTTGCAACGAGAAAGAAAAGCATTTCCTGAACTATCAGGTTAGTAATCTTCTAATGTTTGACACAAAGAATCTACATCTCAAGTTTCCATGCCAAAACTGGCAATTAAAAAAGCCAGCCTATTTCTCATCAGCAAGTTCTTGTCAGAGGGTCTATCCATGTGGAGCTCCTTTATTAGAAAATCCACACATCCTTTTAAGCTTCAACGCTATCTTCAAAGGGAAAAAGCCAGCTGAGGTCAAACTGGTACTTATAGAATGAGCACCAGAATCTGAGGTGGGAGATGTCCTGGACGCCAGGGGGGACAAACAGAAAATTCAATATTTAATGGCCTGGAAAAGGTATCCAGCGTATGAGAACACTGGATCCCCGCCAGAGACTGCATCAACTGCTTAGAGCTGATTGAAAACTTTCATACCCAAAGGCCCAATGCACCCACGCCTCTACTCCTACCAAGCTCATCAGCATTGCCACCATCAAGCTTCCTTCACCACATAAAAACTAAGCATTAATACAGGCCCCCAAGAGGGAGTAGACCCTAATCTTCTTGAAAAGGTAATTTGAGTAATATCACCACATCAATCAGGCTGGTTAGTACGTTTCACCTATTTTTAAAATAAAGGGAATGTTCTCCAAGCATTGCTACTGGAGAGGATAGCATAATTGGGTCGCACTCTTGATGAGCAGTTTGTGGCCGCTGCCTCCCCTAAAATATGCTTTCCCCAACCTTAAGAAAGCGGGTTCCACAACTCTTTATCAATACAGAGTCCTCTGAGGCGTACATAGACAAGTTTAGGGACATATGCGATAAATTTTTGCAATTGCACTTGTGGAATATAGCTGAATCTCAAAAGGGGTGAAATTGTTATATTCAATTGAAGGTAATAACCCAGGATAAATTATTTGATTTATCCTTAAAAGCAAAAAAAGCTCGAGAATATGAAGCACCCACAGAGGAGATTTGAGCGGAAAGTTTGGCTCTTGCAAAAGTTGTCAATAACCCCCAATTTGAAGCGTTGCATGAGACATCCACTGTATCTAATTCTGGAGGTCCAGAGAATAATGGAAGACTTAATAAAACAACAATGGACAAATTCCCAGTGTCCCTGGGAATATTTGACCTTCAACCTGTTTCATACAAAGATGAGATTCACCCCCCAGGATAATATAAAAACTCTGCTATTTGCTACTGTAGTGTGTTTGTCATGACTTGAGGGTGACATGATAATGTGGCCAAACACCAAGGATAAAGCTGCATGTCAGGAGGCCAAGAGGATGAAGTTGGCAGTCCTCCTGACCTCAAACATACCTTGGTCCAACGCGGGGTTAAGGCGATGTATGCCCAGGTTGGCCCTGGGGTTGTGAGAGAAGTTTGGCCCTGTATTACAGCAGGTGCATTAAAACGAACTCACTTAGCGATAAAAAATGACAGTTTGATCAATTTCTCAGTGAGCGGAGTCTTGAAAACCATTCAGTCTCTAAAATTTCCAGCTCAGGTTGGACTTATCTACAATTGATAACCCAATATCAGTTGATTACTAAGTATAGTACACTGTCTGATGGAAGCATGAACTTAATGGTGCACTTCATCTTGGCATCACTTCCATAGACTGATTATTCCCCCAAAATTCCTTAAATTTGTTTTCTTGAGACCAATATCTCTTGCTGGTCATCTTTTCGCTATTAGAAACCATTTATTGGTGTACGTTTTTCTTTATGTTATCTAAGGAGAACATGTGCACAAATTATTCAAGAAGATCTCATGTAATGTTAACCATTTGATTTTAACAACCATAACTCTCTCCTTTGGTGCACCGCTGGGCCGCCCTGGTTTCCTATAGCCTGGGCCACCTGTACACTCCAGCCCAAAGCATCGCTGGGTATGGACCTCACTTTGGGGGATCACCCCCACCTTGGTGTTAGTCTGGTTTTTGTTCTTCTATATCTCGTTAACCACCTTCGCTCCAAGTTACTTCGGCTCCAACAACCTCTTTGAGGCTCTACTATCCTTATTACTAATGACTAGTTCCTTGTCGTTGGGTCTGTGCACTGTGCACCTCCACGCTGGGAACATGAGAGCTATAGACACTCTCCTTGCATTAGTTGACCAGCCACTTTACTTTATATTCTCAAACTTCTTCCATGTGGGGCATTCATGAAGTTCAAATGCGGTGCGCCAGATGTTGGTCATGGCCATGGTGGGGTGCACCACTGTTTTCTCTTTTTCCCAAAGGTTGGAGCATCTTGGCGTTATTCTTACCACCTCCAACTGGAAAGTATACACCCTTCTTGCCTGTACCTGGTGGATATGGAGTTTTGCAATCTGAGAGTTGTGATTCCCCAACTTTCTACCAAGATTCACGAGATTGACACAATAAAATTGTTTTTTCCTCAGCTCTGCATTCGGGTGGTGCAGGTGGGATCAACAACGAATGGCTTGGTGGTGATGGCCCTGGATAACGGTGCACAACCTGTTATCAAAAATGGGTATGGTGTTGTTTTTGGCTTAAACCGCGTTTTAAAATGACGTTTCCATTTATAAAAACTGAGCCATATATCTTCTCTTATGACTAAGATATTGACGCATATCAGTATATCAAAACACTCCAGATAACTCACGCTTGACCACAACCATGATAGGCAGAATACAGGAGGTATAAAAGGAGTTAATTCTTAAATATAAAAATGTTTAAGCAGTTGCTGAAGATATGGTAGGATATGTGACCTCATTAGTAAGAGTCGCCAACTATCTCTATCCATTCTTTGATGCAGAAACGTACCCTGGAGGTATGTTTACGCCTGAAGAAGATTTTTGTAGCGAAGTGTTGGAGTTTTCTGCCATAAATAAAGATCATTCGGGATATTTTTTGTTAACTGCTACCCTTTCATCCCCTTCAGGTAAAATAAACACCACTATTTTGGTGGAGACTGGAGCTTCTGAGAATTTTATTGGCCAGGACCTAACCGACTATCTTAAGCATAGTTACTTACCAGGAGTAAGTTAGAAGAGGGGCTTCTCAAGGTATTCCCACCCTGAGGGTACTAGAGTTAGTGGATTATCAAGTGGGCAAGTATCTTTTGATGGACCGTTTCCAAGCAATCAAAAACCTCTTGTACCACATTGTTATGGGAGTAGAGTGGTGGAGAAAGTCTGACGTCAGAACCAACCTGAAAGACAATATCCTTTCCTCAACATTAAAGAATGGTCTCATATTAATTGATCCCTTGTCTGAGGCTAATTTTCTGGGCGATCTGCTCCACTGGCCCAAAAAACATACTCTTGGTCTCTCTCCATTGCTGAAGCCCTCACTGGAGGTACCTTTACCTTCATGTTTGTGGGTCTGGAATCTTCGTTTGATGCAGCTTCAGCCAATGTATTACCTGCTCATTCTGAGTTTGATTGCGAGTTTGAGCTCACTGTTGATCTAGTACATATATCTTCCCCAATTTACCCTTTGACCATATGTGAGGAAGCAGCATTAGATGTGTGGATTAAGGAGCAGTTAGCCAAAGGCGCGATTTTTCATCGTACCTCCCCATAATTCTCCCCACTTCTCTTTGTGGAGAAAGCTGATGGTACTTTATGCCCACACATAGATTATGGGAACCTAAACTACGTCCCTGTAACAGATATACATCCCATCCCTTTGGCTACACAGATTTCACGCTATTTTGAGAAGGCGAAAGTCTTCTTCATACTGGATTTCCTAAATGCGTTCAATCAGATCTGGATTAAGATGGGCCTGGAGCGGCTAACCGCATTCTTTACCAGAAAATGGATTTTTCAATTTTGGGTCATGCCCCTTGGGCTTAAGAATGCTCCTGCTATCTTTCAACGCCGTATTGATGCAGCTTTGGGGGACCTTCTGGGGGATATGTGCAGTTGCCCACATGGATGATATTCTGGTGTTTTCCCCTGATCATGAGTTTCATGCAGTACACCTTCGGCAAGTGGTGAAGAGGTTAAAGGCATCCAACCTTACGCTGAAGATCAGTAAATAAGAATTCAAGTCCTAGGTCATCTTTTAGGGCAAAGTCGTGTTTGACCAAGGACACATGATAACTTCAATCAAGAAGAAGGCTATTCATGATTGGCTCACCTCAACTTCAGTCAAGGAAATGAGGAGTTTTTTTGGGGACGTGTACGTTCCTCAAGAAGTTCACATCAAATCTTTCTGAAGTGGAAGCTCCTTTGTATAAGGCAAGTGGGGAAAAAGTGCTCTAGTGGTCTCCCGTTTTGGAGGATGCTTTCCAAGCAGTAAAGTGCACCCTGTTGTCCACATCCGTCCTTCGCCAAGTAGATCCTGAAAAGGAGTTCATGGTTTCTACTGATGCCTCCAACTTCGCCATGAAGGCTGCCTTATTACAAGTAGGTGAAGATGGAATAGAGCATCCAGTGGGATATATCTCTAGGAAGATGTCTCTACCTGAGTTAAACTATGCTGTTTACAACAAAGAGTTATTAGCAGTGGTGGAGGCATTAACTTTTACTGGCGTCATAACTTCATGGCTCTTCTCAACCTTTCCAAGTACATACAGATCACCGTGCCTTACTGTATTACCACGCACCTCATATTTTGACCCCACAGCAAACCCTTTGGCATGAGACCCTTTCCCAATTTGCATTTTTTTATGAGTTTACTAAGGGCAAGGAGAATGGTTTGGCATATGTTTTGAGTCACAACTCTTCATTAGCTCCCAATCCAAAGGAGGTAGAGGTACATGATACCCAGTTAATGATTTCACCAGGTATGATTGTGTCTCAACCTCCCTCTTCCTTGGCCACGGGCCAGCGCTCTCTCCTCTGGAAAATGCGGAGGAATACAGTATGTTCAGAAATGCAGTCCTTTCTCCGCTTTTGTCAGCTAAATATACTATGGTCCTTGTGAAGAGTGCATTAAATCAGGAGGACATCACCAAAGAAAACCACAGAAAAGATGAGATGGTGTGGTTTCAGGGGCGCCTATGGGTTCCTGTCAGATCACTTTGCCTGGAAATCATCTGAGACCATCATAATAGAATCACCTTTGGTCATGCTGGTAAGGCGAAGACTTTGGAGCTAATTTGCCGTACTTACAATTGGAAGGGGTTACCCGCTCATGTGGGCAGGTATTGTAAGGAGTGCCTGATCTGCAACCAAATGAAACCAAATTGACAACCACTAGCAGGGTTGTTGGTACCAGTTAAAAAGGCTGAAGGGCCTTGGACTTCCCTATTGGTGGATTTATTGTGGAATTACCTGTCTCTGATGGCTATGATGCCATCGTGGTAGTGGGGGACCGTTTTACAAAGTACGTCCACTTTAATCCTTGCAGAATCAAAGTAACCGCAGCTGAGATGGCTAGGCCCTTTGTCACTCAAATGCTTGTGCTTCACGAAGTCCCCAAGAAATTATTAGCAACTGGGGACCTCAGTTTACCTCTTTCTTTTGGGAAAGAGTTGTGTTAAACTCTTCATATTCGCCCCTACCGTTCAACTGCCTATCACCCCAATCAGATGGGTAGTCTGAAAGAGTGAACCAGTTCTTGGAACAGTTCCTGCGGTGTTACACTCTATGGATCATTCAGATTGGGGTTCTCACCTTTCTATATCCCAGTTTAGCTATAACAACACGTTACATGCATCTATTGGTTGTTCCCCATTTTTCGCCAACCATGGGTTTAACCCCACCTTTAACACAGAGCCCAGTTGTGTATTAAAAATTGAATCTTTGGTGGACTTTTCTAAGACTATCAAGAAAGTAAACCAGGGGGTCTCCACAAGTTTGGAGGCAGTAATGCAAGTTTATAAGGGGAACGCTGATGGAAAAAGGTGAGTAGGTCCAGCGTACAAAGAAGAGGTTCTTATGATGCTTGATGCTTGAAAACTCCTTATCAAGCAGCCATGCAAAAAGCTGGGACCAAAGAGGATTGGCCTTTACCGTGTTGTCAGAAATTTGGGCCACGCCTCATACCAGTTTGATCTACTCTCTTCGTTTCAGATCTTTTTTATCTTTCACAAAAGAGAATTGACGTTGTTTGAGGGCCCCCACCAGAGACTTCTGAGGCTTATATCATGGATGGGCTCCTGAGTGGGAAGTGGATGAGAAAGTAGCCTCCCACTGAGTAAAAAGAGGCTTGAGTACCTGGTATCCTGGAAGGGATTCAATGCAGCGGAAAACAGTTGGGTACCAGCGTGCAACTGCATAAATGACCAATACCTAATTGATGTTTTCCACAAGCGTTTTCCCCGGGCTGCCAGACCCCATTTAAAGCAAGCTGTTGCCACTACGAAGTTGGCCCCAGCTCATAAGAACTTTTCCCTGGCGCAAGCCCCTGGAGAGGGGTGGAGCCCCAAAAGAATGAGAGGGTAATTTCATGGCTTGGGGATGACATGATAATGGGGACAAACACCAATGATAAAGCTGAATGCCAGGAGGCCAAGAGGGTGAAGTTGGCAGTCCACACTGACCTCAAACATACCTTGGTCCAACGCTGGGTTAAGGTGAGGTATGCCCAGGTTGGTCCTGGGGATGTGAGAGAAGTTTGACCCTGTATAACAGCAGGTGCATTGAAACAAATCCTCTTTGCGATAAAAAATGACAGTTCAATTCAATTTCTCAGTAAATGGGGTCTTGAAAACCATTCAGTTTTTGAAATTTCCAGCTCAGGTTGGCCTTAGCCTACAATTGATAACCCAAGTTCAGTTGATTACCAAGTATAGTACTCTGCCTGACGGAAGCATGCACTTATTGGAGCACTTCAGCTAAGCATCACTTCCATCGACTGATTATTCCCCCAAATTTCATTAAATTTGTTTCTTTAAATTTGTTTCTTTAAATCAACATCTCCTTTTGGTAATCTTCTCCCTATTAGAAACCATTTATTGGTGTACGTTTTTCTTTATGTTATCTAAGGAGAACCTGTGCACAAATTATTCAAGAAGGTCTCATGCAATGTTAACCATTTGATTTTAACAACCAAACTCTCTCCTCTGGTGCACCGCTGGGCCGCCCTGGTTCCCTCTAGCCTGGGTCATCTGTGCACTCCAGCTCAGAGCACCGCTGGGTATGGACCTCACTTTGGGGTTCACCCCCACCTTAGTGTTACTCTGGTTTTTGTTCTTCTATATCTGTTAACCACCTTCGCTCTAAGTTACTTCAGCTCCAACAACCTCTGTGGGGCTCTACTTTCCTTATTACTAATGACTAGTTCCTTAGCGTTGGGTATGTGCACCGTGCACCTCCACTCTGGGAACAGGAGAGATATAGGCACTCTCCCTACAGTGTTGGTTTCCTATATAATTATCTTAATAAAAGAAATTGTCGTGGTGAAAAGTTAAGAAAATTTTAGTTTTTATTTAGTTTTAGAATTCTTCTCCCTTTAACAAAACTGCCGCGGCTAATGGAGGTCCCCCATTTATCATTTTCAGTAAAATGGATCTGTTACAATTGTATTATATATATTAAATCCTCAACGGTAAAACCCAAGGGAACCCACATCAGGGAGCTGCCCAGACAACCTCCCGCCTAAAAGTATGCATGAAATGACTCCACTCCAAGCCAAACACAAGAATGACCAATCTAATCTACTAAGCCAATGACTAGATTGAGTAAAACATCACAATAGAAAGTAATTTTTAATTAGAATACCAGTTGATTATGAATTGAAAATTGGAAATACACCCAATTATCAGGTATCGCTTGAATTACTCCTGACTTCAAGCCCAAGCAAGAATGGCAAGAGTAAACACCCTTACATAGACAAAATAGTCTCTCCTCATTGCAAGAAGTATGGGCAAAATTTGCCTGTCCTCAGTTTACCGTTCAAAATGGGATTGATGTTCATAGTTTTAATATTTTCCGAGTCTTTATTTAACTAGATCCTACTCCCAAATCCTCAGAACAGCAATGCTGTGCAGGCTATGAATGTTATCGTGGGTATTGGAATAAACCCTGGTGGATGCCAAGTCTTTTCTTGGCACACCAAATGTCTGACATGGTATTTGATATCAGCAATCATACCCATTATCATATTTTGGCTTGGTTCATCCCCTACCACAACCTAAACCCCGCATCATGCTTATGATAAAGCTTGATTATAGTATGATAAGAGTGCTTCCCTGAAAAGTCTTTTTTATTATTTTAGTTAAGGTCTATATTGAAATTTACAGAGCTGCTTTTCCAAAGTTGAAGCCACTCAAGGGTCATGCCTATTTACTTTAATGATAAATGAACTCTTAGGTGCTAACTCAACCTTAGCTATTGAAAACAGCAACCATAGAATAAAAAAGAATCTTCCCCCTCCAACTCAATCAACTCTGATGAGGCGTAGCTTAATAGTCTGTGCCTGTTATTATGGCTGCTGAAGCACCCACATTCACAGGATGGAATTTTCTTGGCACTCATTCATCCTAATAATTGAAATGGAATCCCTAGTCAGTCAAGTTAAGGTGGGGCAATTTTTAGGTAGTAAATATCTTCTCATGTAGAAACTGGGCCATGGTGGCCTGAGGGACTGCCTTTTCAACATTTCAGCAGCTGATACCTTGTAGCTACTAAGATATACTTTGACCCGTCAGTTACAACTCTCAAGTATCCTGTGAAGTCAAAGCTCCACATCTCAAATAGTCCAAGTGTTGCTATAAGGTACAGGGGTTTCTGAGCACCTTGAAACTTAAAGAAGACTTGGAAGGCATGATATATGGCTATGTAGTTACTGACTTCAAATTAGTCTTGGCCACCAGTGTTTGGTAAAAAGAATAAACCAAGTGGCTAGTACTTTGAAATGTTCATCGTCATTGTGGGCCTCTTTCATCCAGTGCATGCACTAATTCCTTGTAACCACCTGAGTGACTGATCCTTTTGTGCATACATACAGGTGACCTTCAAATCTTAGAAATCTTAAGTAAAGAATTTTGAACGAAGGTTTACCCAAAATATTTATACTACTTGAAAGTCTTCCAAGGACTACATATCTGTAGGAGCTCCTTCTCATGATTGATCTCCCCATGTGTAATACTGCTGGTCCTAATGGGTTGTTGTGAATGAATGATAGCCCATCCACCACCACGTTAAGCCATCCAGAAAGATGCAACGTTTCAAGTAAAACTACATTAGTTCATCTGTCAGTATACTCAGCTTCTATTTGGGATTAGATTGTCTAGAAGAAAGCTTACGGCTGAATTAATTTTATATGGTTAACCACTATTATACTAAGTAGTACAGAAAATTTCTGAATGCAATCATTACAACCAGAACTTTGTTCTCATAAATTGAGAAAAGTATACCATCAGAGAAATTAATGGGAGTAAATATAACAATTAGATACTTAATCTCTTGTGACTTGGTTATCTGGCACCAATGGCTGCTTTGCTGGCATCTGTGAACATCTGGAAATTCTTTTTAAAATCTAGGAAGAGCTGGATAGGAGTTTGGACAAATGCATTCCTTAGGCTGACAAAACTATGGTTGGTGGTGTTGGTGAATTCCTAAGGGGTTCCCTCCTTCTGGAGTCAATACAATGGGTCAGCTACCTTGCTGAAGTTTGGAATAAAGGCCTGATAGTAATTTTGTTTCTCTTATGAAGCTCAGAATATCAGATGCATTGTTTGGGTCAGACCATGTGGAAATTGCTTACACCTTAGAGGAGCCAGTGAGCTTTATTTCAAGGGAGATAATGTGTTCTAGTAGCTTATATCCTTTTTAGCGCAGAACATTATCTTTAACTAATAAATGCTAAGGTTCACTTCTTAAATGTGATAAGTTCTGATCTAAAGACCTTTAGAAGTTGTTGGAAATGTCGGAAAGGATAGTAATATCATCAAGGTAGATAGTGACACACCAATTTTTTACTTTATAAAGTAATTTTTTTATAACTTTTTATAGTGTTTTAGGAGCTCTGGTAATTCAAAAATGCATTTGAGTGTATTTAATTGTCCAAATTTGGTGACAAATGCTGTTTTTGGAATTGTCTTTTTATTGCCAGTTGGTAATAACCAGAGAACAAGTTAATATTGGTGAAATACTGTGCGCCTCTCATGGCATAAATTATTCACAATTAATAGCATTGTGAACAAGTTTTCCTTAGTTGCTTGATTCAGCGAAATATAGTTTTTGCATGATTGGAGTTTTCATTTTTCTTTGGGACACCTATGATGGGGAATGTTCAATGTGATTGGGAGGGGTGGATGAGGCCACTGGCTAGCACCTTCACACTTTCTGCTTCAACAAGTTTCTCTCAGGCTTGAGGCAGGTGTTAGTAGTTTAACAATAATTTTAGCGTTGGTAACATCAATAAGTTGTGAATCTAGGTTTGCAAGAGAAACTTCATTGACATTGAGGCAGAAAAACATTTTGATTATTTATGGAGCTACATTAGTTTCTTCCTTTGTTAGTCATCCAAATGGGTTAGCACTTTATTACTTTCAGATAATCTATTGTACAGATTGGTAGACAGTTGTGTGGAGGCATCATCTACTTACTCCAAGTTGGAACACATAATGGTCAGTGGTTTCATTACCTTTTCTGTTTCCAGAAACCATTAACTTTACTTAAGTCTGGCTTGGATTCTAGTCTTTTTTAGATCCTGTAGGGAAAGTAATAATTGGAAGCGTTGTAGTTAAAAACTAACATATAAATATAGCAAATTTTCCCCATTATTTCCTCCAGGAGATTGAAAAACTTGACCACAACAAGCTTTCTGAGTTCCCCCAGTCATCAGAAAATCCATGCCCTTTAAAAAATTTCTTATAGTCAATGACCAAAATAAATTTTTTAGTCACAATAATTGCTGATGAGCCCATTCTAAAGAGGATGGGAAAGGTGTATCCAAAGAGGGACTTCGTAGTGTGGGAAGCTATCATGTTGTTCTTAGAGATTTCGTTTCAGGCCCCATTTAAAGCTAGGTAAGTCCAATAGCTTGATGGAGGTCTTGATTTAATGTGAAGCTGGACTTGAACATCTCCTCAAGGGATACTAGACTAATTGTTTAATATATAATCTTTGTAGCCAAGATCCCTTTGGGTTAATATGGTGCCAGTTTGGGAGCTGTCTTAGTGAGTTGCTTTGCTACATAAAACTTTTATATCAGCTGTTTTCTTCACTACTGAATGAGTTTCAGTAGGAAAAACAGCAGTGTTACTTAGGTTATGTTGGGACTGCAGGTTTTTCATGGCATGTATGGCAAATTATGATAGGTGGAATAAATTATTGTCATATTCTCTTCTTGGCTAATCATATTTTTCCTTTAGGATACCATGTAATTAATCAGGGATTTTTGCTCATGGTTCAGGAGGTCATCAAAAAATTTTAATTTTCTTTATTAGGCCATAATAATTACTGCTTTCTGTTAACTCTCTTGTTTACATTTTTCAGCGACATACATCTCTTCTAGGAGGAGTTCTTGGGGCCGTTCTAAACTTATTGTGTATATGGATACTGGATCTGATGAAGGGTTGGTGTAAATGGTTTGACTAACTTATATAATTTTATAATTTTCTTGATTTTATTCTAAAAATATTTTGATATAGGATACAAAGGGTATACTACATAATGTTAATAGATGATTTATATACTAGTAATTACTTTTACTAGTAACCCACATTTTATATAAAGTTGTCAATGTTGTATTAAATTACTATTGACAATATTAGCTTCCTTTAAATTACTGGTAAAAATAATGGAAGATCAAATCTTCAATCACTGCTGGTCAAAAAAAGTTCCCTAATATCTCAATTATCTTGGGCTGCGGCTCTTGTTTTTGTATCACCAATCATATATTATTAATTAAGTATTATTATGCCCCACTCTGGCATAAAAATTGTTTTTAATAGGCTTATAAATATTATCCTTTGACTTTCCATCAGAGTTCTAAGTATATTAGACTGACTGCTGTCATTATGGAGATTATCCTAAAGCTCTTTCTTAGTGCCCTTTATTCTCTTTAATAAAATTGCCTTAAATCTTTAAAGAGATTGCTACTGTCAGATATTTCACCAATGGGAATGAGGGATGAGAAAAGCATATTAGAAGGAAACTACTACTTTGAGAGGGATTTGTTTTGACGTTAGTTGGTGGTAAAGCCTATCTTTAGAAGACTTATTCTTAGGAAGCCTCAAAGCTGTTGTTGGTAGTCAATACTATGGTGCGCTTATTCTTTTAGTTTTTGTTAGTGCTTACCTGTGACAAATAAGGGTTTCCCTTTATTTTTAGGACGCTGTCTTCATACAGTGCCTTGTATTTGTGCGTTAGTTAACCTGTGAACTTGTTGTCAAACATTTGCCCTCTCAGCTGCAAAACAAGGATGTTTTGGGTCAAAATTAGCTTAAAATGGGAAATACCAGCCATTTATAAGTTTTTGATGATCATATAACCAATTTTAATAATAAGTATGATTCATTGGCCAAAAGACCCTGATTAATTCTCAGTGGAGCCCCACAAATTGGGGTAACACAATTTCAAATACTCCACAGGCAATAAAAAGATCAAGCAGTCATATTACTCCGACTATGTGGTGGACCCTGGGGTGTCCATTGGATGGTACTCCCCAGCTGGAACCAGGTCCATTCAAGCGCTGATTTGGGGATCCCCCTTTTATAGGTGTGATGGGGGTTCCCCAAGGTAAAATTGTTTTCTCTGATGGGGATTAACTGAATTTCATTAAATCATTACCTCATGGATACATATTGCCAAAAGTGAACTTCCCATCTGTCATTTAGCCAAAATGAAGTAATTATTCTGAGCTTCAATAAAATGAATGCATATATTTCCTTATTCAGACTGCAACAAGTCATTACAAACTTGTTATTGAATCCATTTGAACCTCAATACAGTTTAATTACTAATCAGTCAGATATTGAGAAGGTTTTGTTTTCTTTCTTTCCCTTCAATTTTAATAAAAATCTTAAAAATACAGCTTTTTATTAGTATTTTAGATTTAACTTAAATAACCCATTGAGAAACCAGCAGCGTGAAGCACCAGAAAGCAAGAACTCAGCTTTATTTCTACAAAGTGGTGCTCACTATCGTGGATACCTGTACACCACAAAAATAATCAAAAATGGAGGCTTTAAGCGTGAGTAACCCTCCAACTTTTCCTTTCAAATTAAATCATGTTTAGTTGCTCTGGAAAAGCAACTATCAAGCGCTCTATCCCGTCTCAAAGAACTTGAGCAGCGCCCATTAAAATCCCTTCCATAAAGATAAGTACACACTTCTGGCAAAGGGAGCATTGCTACCTCTTTGTATGTCTATGAAGCTGCCATGTATGGTGCAACAGATAAGCAAAAAGTTTAATACACCCTTCTTTGTTTAAGCCACCTAGTGCAAGAGATTATAGTTCCTTACTTGGACCCTCTTCACACCTGTGCAGATATGTGGGAGGCTCTTTTGGCTGAATTCTGATCAAAGCAGAATCTACACAAAAAAAACAGGCCTTTATGCGCCTTAGCATGTCTGAGGGTGAACCACTCATCGCCTTTGCTGAATGATTTTACCTCTCTGTGCAAAGGTTGTCAATGTCTAACATGCTCACCCTTGAAGATGCTATTGCCACCCTGTTACCTGGGTTAGCTTCTCAGCCCTCTCTATCCAGGCATATCATCTCAGTGAAATGCCACTTCAAAAATATCTGCGACATAAATAAGGCTCTGTTAGACGTTGCAAATTTCCATTCATGTTCAACAACCAATTAAGCTGAGGGGAAACCTTCCGTTCTAACCACTGAGGAGTTTTTTCCTGTAGAACAGTTATGGGTGGGCCCACCTGTGCCTATCCCCCCTGGGAAATTTGCTCCCTCGCTGCGACCTAAAACAGATATCCCTCCCTCCTGTAGATCTAAAACCTATAATGTAGTTACTACCATTCTTCTGCACACGCTCACCAAAGCTGCTATTCCTTCCCCTCCAGCTAAGCTGGTAGTTGCACGCCCTAAGGCTACCCACCTCATGTGGGCGTCTCCCCTACTTTAATTGCGGCTTTGCCAGTGGTTGAAAATACCATTGGGGATGAATCTGAGGGGGGTTATGATGATGTTGGCTACTACTTATTGGGAGCTCCTGCAGACTTGGAGGTCCCTGATCAATTGAACGCTGAAGGAGTAGAAGAAACCACCATACCTGAGGAAATGTACCTCAGCCAAATTCTAGGGTGTCCAAAACTATTGACACTACCAGCGAAGGTGATGAGTTCTTAGCTATTTGATTTGACTTCTTCATCGGGTCCATATCATGAAATCCATTTTGGATAAATATCCTAAACTGCATGCAAATTAACCTCCAAATTCTGGCTTAAGGAGGTCTTAGCTTTGTCACCTAACTTTGGAGAAATACTCACCAAGGTTGAAGTGGTCATTCAAAAAGTCCAGGTAGTAACCATCCTGGATACTGGCTCCCTGGTTAATGTGACTCTACTAAGCTCATAAAGAAGATAAAGCTGGCGCCTGACTTGTAGTACTTTAAGAGTTTGGAACCGCTGGCCCTAATAACACTAGTTCCATTGGAGCATATTCTTCTCTTCCCATTTGAATTGAGAAACTCATATTACCAGCCCCTGCAGTGGCCTTGGATAACAACGCCTATGATATGCTCATAGGTACCCATTTTATGATTGAGTATGAGGGAATAATCAACATGAATCAAGGTTCCTTTCATTACTCAACTATAAAGTCCCTTTAGTACTAACCAATAAAGGTCCCGGAAAAAACGAGTACTCTTGCCTGGTTGAATATCTCTTTTCAACTATGACTTTACATTATACCCTTTGGGCGCAACACAAAGAAATTGCCCAATTTAGTGGATGCTAGGGATGGTATCTCTCTCTATGCTGCATAAGAGGTCTTGATTAAGCCTAGTGAAAAATGAATGGTTGAAACAAAATTTTAAATCCCATACCACTGTTTGTTGCACCTCACAAGTATTGAGGGTGTTAGTCCCTTGGAGTCTCAGGTATTGCCTGGCATTCTCGATCCAGCCTACCGGAGGCTTATTACTCTGCTGCTGGGGAATCTCACCGCATATGAAATAGTTTTAAGAAAACACCAGGAGATTGGCAGAGGCTTGTTAGTCCCTGTGGAGGACATTGAACAAATTCACTCCATTAGCTCTACATTAGATATGGGCCTGCCAACGGATAACCTGGTATGTACCTTACCCAAAGTCCATATCTCGGATGAGCTGACCCCAGATGAGCTAAAAAAGTTCATACTCTCCTAGACGACTATAGCAACATATTATCGAAGTCAGATAATGACTATGGGCATATGAAGGGCTGGAGCCACTCCATCAATGTGGGTGATGAACATTCTATTAGGTCCAAACCTTATTGCAAGTCAAAGGTGGAGGAACAGCATATGAGGACGGAGCTCCAGAAGTTACTAGACGCTGGGTTACTAGTTCCATCACAAAGCCCTTGGTCTTCCCCCTTTTATTGATTAAAAAGAAAAATGGAGGTCATCAAATAGCCATGGACTACTGCAAGTTAAATAACCTTTTTAAATATTTATCCAATCCCTCACATTGATGACGCCCTGGCCCAACCCTCTGGCTCTAACTTCTTCTCCACCATGGACTTGGCTAGTGGCTATTGGCAACTGGACCTTTCTCCTGAAGACCAGGAGAAATGTGCTCTTATTTGCAGTGAGGGCCTCTTTCAACCCATTCAATTACCTCTAGGGTTGTGCAACGCACCTGCAACTTTCCAGCGTGCTATGGACCATATTATGCAGGACTTAAAGTTAAGTTGAGTCATTGTCTACCTCAATGACATTACTGTATTCTCAAAAAACTTTTAACAAAAATATTGATCACCTGAAGGAGATGTTTCAACGGCTATGTGAGTCAAATATTAAGTTAAAACCCTCGAAGTGTACCTTTTTTCCTAAGGAAACTGTATTTCCTTGGCCATTCTATTTCTCAAAAGGAAATTCAACCCATCCAAGATAAGATTGAAGCGATCTCAAAAATGCCCCCCTTAAAAAATTAAGGGATATTCAGGTATTTCTAGGTATGATGGGGTATTATCATCAGTCCAGAACTAAGTTTGCCTAGCTCAGCGAGCCTCTTGTCCGCCTATTGACCAAGAACACTCCTTTTCAGTGGGGTGCAGAACAAAAGGCCGCTTTTGAGACACTGAAGCAACTGCTGCAACAACCACCTATTCATTGGCACCCAGATTATAATAAACCCTTTATCCTATTTAATGATACCTCAGACTACGCCGTTGGGGCCATCTTAGCCCAATTGGATGAAAACGGTGTAGATCATCCTGTATCCTATTTTAGTAAGATGCTGTCAAATGCGGAATGCAAATACAGTGTAGGAGAAGGAGTGCCTTGCTGCTCTGTTAGCTGTAAAGCACTACCGCCCTTTTCTATATGGAACCACCTTCACTGTGGTTACCAACCACGCTTCCCTAAAATGGTTACAGAACATGAAAGATCTTAATGGCAGTTCAGCTCGCTGGGCTCTAAAGCTCCAGTCTTATGACATGAAGATTGAACACCATGATGGAACCCATCACATGTGTGTTGATGGGTTGACTCAGCTACCAGTCCTTTACTTGGATAATAGTGAGGCGTAGAGGTTACATTAACTCTTAATGGCACCCAATGACTGGGAGGATGAGGATGAGCCTGTTCAGAAGATGTTAGCCTGGCACCCCCGTAACACCAAAATAAAGAATGTGAAGCTGTATAAGCAGGTGGGGGAAAAATGGCTGTCTTACCTTTATCCCTCAGAACGCTTACCTGCTATCCTAGAAGCTCACTCCACTCTAGGTCATGGAGGGGCAAAGAAAACTTAAGAGTGGATTAGGGATCAGTTTTATTGGGATAGAATTATGGAATCTATTGTTGAAGTCTTGGAAGACTGCTTTACGTGTAAGAAGCAATCCAGTTTCAAGACTAGATATTAGTATCAACCAACTCCCCTTAACAACCATTCCACACCATCAGTATGGATGTAATAGGTCCCCTTCCCTCAGACTACTAGTGAAAATAGATTTATCCTAGTAGGTATTGACCACTTCATTAAGTGGGTTGAAGTCATGGCTCATCCTGCACAAATGTCCAAAGCCACTGCAATCTTCTTACATTAAAACATTTTCACTCATCACGGCTGTCACCAAGTAATACCCTGCGACAATGGTAAGAACTTCAACTCCAGAGTAGTCAAAATCCTGGCCACATCCATGGGCGCCCAACAACTTTTCTCAGCTCCATATAATTCCATCATAATGGTACTGTGAAAAGAGCAAATGGAACCTTGGTTTCCATTCTATAAAAAATGGCTTCCTCTTATCCTCTTCACTGGGATCAATTCCTACCCAGTGCTCTTAAGGCATACTGGATTAATTATCCCTGGTATGAAAATGTCCCCATAGCATGTCTTTTATGGGTGGGAACCAGGAATACCTGCCCTCTTAGCTAAGTATGTATTCTCCTCTAAAGTTGAGGAACTTAAGAAAGTCATGAGAAGATTAGCTCAGCGCATCAACCAATATTAATTTAAGGCTATGACCAATTTAGCAAAAATGGTGACAAAAGAAGGGCAGTGTCAGACATTCACCTTCTCAACTTGGGAGAAAGAATGTTGGAGGTATGAGTGCTCCCAAATCTGCTACCATGATTGGCCCATCTCCTGCCCAATCTTCAAACAATATTGTGGTTATTAATGATATGAGTACCAATGGTGAAAAGACATTGGTGGATTCTCGGTAGAATCCTGACTATTGTAAAAATAAGAATTATAACCAAAATTGCATAATAAGGTAAGAACTGATAATAGGAATTCTCCGACTTCTCAGCCAAATTCGAGGTGTTTGTTACCACACCAAACTGACCACCTCTGAGGTGTGAATAATTTACTTGATGATGATAGGATAAAAATTAACAAATCATTACCACACAAATCTGACCACCTCCGAGGTGCAAAGATTTTACTTGATTATGATAGGATAAAAATTAACAAATTATTACCACACAAATCTGACCGCCTCCAAGGTGCAAAGATATTACTCAATGATGATAGGGTAAACATTAACTAATCATTACCACCTGAGTCTGACCACCGCTGAGGTGAGAAGATTTTACTCGCTGGTGATTGGATACAATTTATCAAATTGCTACCACATGGGTTGGTTCCGCCTCAAAAAAATTTCTCTTTGATCTGATAGGCTGAAAGCCTATATTTCCTAATTTAGATAACTCAGCTTTACATTCTTTTGCCTTGAATACCCGTGGTCTCAAAATCTGAACTAGTTTAAATAGGAAAAACTAGTATCAAGAAAAGGACCTTCTTTTGGTTACGCCCGGCTTAACAATAAAGAACATAAAAAACTTTAACAAAGTAATATTTTATACTTTTATTGAAAATTAAATTTCTCACTTTAATAAATTATTTGTGGCATCCGTTGGTGGATCCCACAAACTGGTGCTCACTACAGGGGTCAAATCTCCTGAATACTTTGATAAGTATCAAAAAAGCAATGGAGGCTGTAAACATGAGCAGCTCTCCTGAATCCCGATTAGTTGCTCTGAAAAAGCAACTAGCTAGCTTTTTCCCATCTCAAAAAGCTAGAGCAACGGCCTACTGAACCTCTGGGAGTGAGACCACCTATGACTAACCTCTCTGCAAAACCTGTTTTTTGGTGCAACGTAAAGTGGAGATCCCTACTGTGGGTTCTCTTTCAACTCAGCCAACAGGTGCGCACTATAAGGGTATATCCTCCAGAACTACTGGGGTTGTGAAAATGCCGGTTAAAGAGAAGCTAAATACCCAACCCATTGTGGTAGTCTCCCCACTTCAATTACAACCTTACCCATGGTTGAGAATACCTCTGAGGCTGACTCTGAGGGGGTTACGATAATGCTGGGTACTACTTATTGGGAGCTCCCGCGGAAGTGGAGGTCCCTGATTGCCTAAACGCTGAAGGAGTAGATGAAACCACCATACCCAAGGATACTTACCTCCACCAAGTCTTAGGTTGTATGGAAACTATTGACACAGCCAGCGATGCTGATCAGCTTCTATCAAGTCTAATTCACCCTTTACAGCAAAGGCATACCATGCAGTCTATTTTGGAGACTCACCCCAAGACCGCACACAAATTAACCTCCACTTTTCATCTCTAGGAGGTCTTAGCGTTGTCAGCCAACTTTGGAAGTACACTTGCCAAGGTTGAAGTAGTTGTTCACAAAGTCTGGGTGATGGCTATCCTGGATTCAGGCTCTCCAGTAAATGTAATATCATCTCAGCTGATGAAAAAGATTAAATTGATGCCTGACTTGGATTGTATCAAGGAATTTGGAACTGCGGGCCCAAACAACACCCGCGCTCTTGCCGCTTACTCCTCTCAAACCATACGCGTTGGGAAGCTTATCCTATTGGCCCCCGCTGTGGCTTTAGGTAATAACTCCTATGATATGCTCATAGGTACTCAGTTTATGATCGAATATGAAGGCATCATCAACATGAAGCAAGGGTTCCTATCTTTAATGAATTACAAAGTTCCATTAATCTTATCCAACAAAGAACCCGTCAAGAATGACTACAACTTCTTGGTTAAATACCCCTCCTCCGCTTTGTCTTTACATTATGTTACTTCTGGGCGCAACACTAAGAAATTTCCTGATTCATTGGAGGCTAGCGATGGTATTCCATTTTATGCGGCAGATGAGGTGGTGATTAAGCTGGGTGAACAACGAGTGGTTGACACGAAAATCACCTCCAACTCCCACGCCACTACTTAATACACCTCTTAAGCATTGACAGAGTTAGCCCTTTTGAGCCTTGGGTATTGCCTGGCGTTTAGACCCAGCCTATCAGAGGCCTATTACTCTACTGTTGGGAAACCTCACCAAAAAGGACATAATTGTAAATAAGCACCAGGAGGTGGGCTGAGGGTTTTTACTCCCTGTGGAGGAAGTTGAACAAATCCACCTCTATTGGCTAAATGGCAGATTTAGGCCTGCCCGCAGATAACCTGGTATGTACCTTGCCAAACGTCCATATTTCGGATGAGCTGACCTCAGATGAGTTGGAGAAAGTGAAAACTCTTCTGGATGAGTATAGTAATATATTCTCGAAGTTGGACAATGATTATGGCCACATGAAGGGCTGGTGTCACTCCATCGATGTGGGTGATGCCCATCCCATTAGGTCAAAACCTTATCACAAGTCAAAGGTGGAGGAGCAACAAATGAGGACGGAACTCACGCAGTTATTAGACGCGGGGCTATTAGTTCCTTCGCAAAGCCCTTGGTCCTCCCCCTTCTGCTAATTAAGAAAAAAATGGAGGTCACTGGGTAGTCATGGACTACCGCAGGTTAAACAATCTTATGAAAAAGGATAGCTATCCTATCCCACGCATTGACAATGCCCTGGCCCAGCTTTCAGGCTCAAATTTTTTTCTCTGCCATGGACTTGGCCAGTGGTTATTGGAAATGGATCTATCTCCCCAAGACCAGGAGAAATGCATTTTGATATGCAGTGAAGGTCTTTTCCAGCCCACAAAATTTTTTCAAGGGTTGTGCAATGCACCTGCTTCTTTCCAGCGTGTGATGGATCACATTTTGCAGGATCTCAAGTTAACCTGTGTTATCATCTACCTTGATGGCATTACCATATTTTTGAAGACCTTTAATGAACACCTTGATCATTTTAAGAGTTATTCAAACGCTTACGACGCTCAACTATCAAATTAAAGCCTTCAAAATGTTCTTTCTTTCAAAAGAAATTAAACTTCCTCAGACATACCTTTTCACAAGAGGGAATCCAACCCATACAAGATAAGGTTGAAGCGATTGCCAGAATGCCACCCCCAAAAACTACGGGATATACAGGTATTTTTAGGGATGATGGGGTATTACCATCAGTTCATCCCTAAGTTTTCCCAACTCAGTGAGCCCCTTGTTCGCTTACTAAAAAGAATATCCCTTTTCAATGGGGCATGAACAGAAGGCCGCCTATGATACAATGAAGTTGCTGCTTCAAGAACGGCCTATCCTAAGGCATCCTGATTATGCAAAACCATTTATTTTGTTTAAAGACGCCTCAGACTACGCCGTCGGGGCCATCCTAGCCCAACTGGATGAAAAAGGGGTAGATCATCCTGTCTCATATTTTAGTAAAATGCTGTCAAAGGCAGAACGCAACTATAGTGTTACCAAGAAGGATTGTCTCGCTGTTCTACTCGCAGTGAAGCATTACCACCCTTTCTTGTATGGGACCTCATTCACTGTGATCACGGACCACGCATCTTTAAAATGGTTGCAAAACATGAAGGACCCTACAGGGCGCTTAGCTCTCTGGGCTCTAAAGCTCCAGCATTACAATATGAAGATTGAACACCGCACTGGAACCTGCCACCCAAATGTTGATGGGTTAACTCAACTGCCCATCCTCCACCTAGATAACAGTGAAGCAGAGCGGCTGTATGAACTTCTAATGACCCCAAACGACTGGGAAGATGAGGATGAGCCTGTACAGAGGATGTTGACCTGGCACTCCAATAACACAAAAGTAGAAAGCGGAAAAATGTATAAACAAGTGGGGGCGAAATGGTTGCCTTACCTACAACCCTTGGAATGTGTATCTGTCATCTTGGAAGCTCATACAACTTTAGGCCATGGAGGAGTAAAGAAAACCTACGAGTGAATCAAAGAACGGTACTTTTGGGAGGTAATTATGGAGGCCATTGTTAAAGTCTTGGATGCTTGCCTTATGCGTAAAAAGCAGTCTTGATTCAAGACTAGATACCAATATCAGCCAATTACCCCACAACAGCCATTCCATACCATGAGC
This sequence comes from Massospora cicadina, assembly GCA_022478985.1. Lineage (NCBI taxonomy): Eukaryota > Fungi > Entomophthoromycota > Entomophthoromycetes > Entomophthorales > Entomophthoraceae > Massospora > Massospora cicadina. Next base: position 105,405 of record JAKSZP010008126.1, on the reverse strand, counting down.
TTGGACGTAGTAGGGCCGCTTCCTCAAACCATCGGTGGAAACAGATATATATTGGTAGGCATTGACCACTTCACGAAGTGGGTTGAAGCTGTGGCGCTGCCAGCCCAAACTGCTAAGGCCACTACCACCTTTCTTCACCAAAATATTTTCACTTGACATGGGTGCCCTCAAGTACTACTCTGTGATAACGGGAAAAATTTTACATCCAGAGTAGTCAAAACCTTAGCTGCTTCCATGGGAGCCCAGCAATTGTTCTCAGCTCCATATAACCCATCAACCAATGGTACAGTAGAGAGAGCCAATGGTACTCTGGTTTCGATTTTATGGAAAATGGCTTCATCTGATCCCCTTCATTGGGATCATTATCTCCCAAGCGCGCTTATGGCTTACAGAATCAGCTATCACCAGATTTTGAAAATGTCCCCTTTCCAAGTTTTGTATGGCAGGGAACCGGGCATACCTGCCATCCTAGCTAAGGACGTCTTCTCTAGAGGAGAGGAGCATGAAAAAGCCATGCAAAGGTTAGCTAACTGCATCATCCAGCTTCAATCAGAGGCTATGACCAACCTAGCCAAAACAGTCACTAAAGAAGGCCAAGCTGCCAACGAGCTCTGAGCTCCTCTACCTTCTTTCCAAGTGTCGGATATGGTTTTATAATACCACAATCGCATAACTCCCTATAGTGGCAAACTTGGATCAATCTGGGAGGGGCCATTTACCATCATGTATAAGAGAGGAAATGAGTATTCTATCAAATCTTTGGCTACAAGAATTATCATAAACAGGGTACATAGCCGTTTCCTATGACCCTACATCCCTCTTAACATTCTTGAGGGGGGCAATGTCAGACATTCACCTTCTCAACTTAGGAGAAAGAATGTTGGAGGTATGAGTACTCCTGAATCTGCTACCATGATTGGCCCATCTCCTGCCCAATCTTTGAACAATATTGTGGTTATTAATGATATGAGTACCAATGGTGAAAAGACATTGGTGGAATCCTGACTATTGGAAAAATAAGAATTATAACCAAAATCAGCTTAATAAGGTAAGAACTGATAATAGGAATTCTCTGACTTCTCGGCCAAATTTGAGGTGTTTGTTACCACACCAAACTGACCACCTTCAAGGTGTGAAGATTTTACTTGACAATGATAGGGTAAAAATTAACAAATCATTACCACACAAATCTGACCACCTCCAAGGTGCAAAGATTTTACTCAATGATGATAGGATAAAAATTAACAAATCATTACCACACAAATCTGACTGCCTCCGAGGTGCAAAGATATTACTTGATGATAATAGGGTAAACATTAACCAATCATTACCACCTGAGTCTGACCACCGCCGAGGTGAGAAGATTTTACTCGCTGGTGATTGGATACAATTTATCAAATCACTACCACATGGGTCAGTTTTGCCTCAAAAAAAATTTTCCTTTGATCTGATAGGCTGAAAGCCTATATTTCCTAATTTATATAACTCAGCTTTACATTCTTTTGCCTCAAATACCCATGGTCTCAAAATCCAAACTAGTTTAAATAGGAAAAACTAGTATCAAGAAAAGGACCTTCTTTTGGTTTTTCCCAGCTTAACAATAAAGAACATAAAAAACTTTAACAAAGTGATATTTTATACTTTTATTAAAAAGTAAAGATCTCACTTAGATAAATTATTTGTGGCATCCGTTGGTGGATCCCACAGGCAGGCTGCCAATGAGCTCCAAACCCCCTACCTACATTCCAAGTATCTGACATGGTATTATACTACCAAAACCACATCACTCCTAGAAGCGGTAAGCTTGGACCAATTTGGGAGGGTCCTTTCACCATCACCTATAAAAGAGGCAATGAGTACTCCAACAAAACCTTGGCTACAGGGATTACCATCAATTGGGTACATGGCTGCTTCCTACAGCCTTATTCTCCCCACAACATTCTTGAGGAGGTTATGCTGGACATTTACCCTCTCGGCTGCAAAATAAGGATGTTTTGGGTCAATATCAGCCAAAAAGGTGAAATGTTGGCCATTTACAAGTTTGTGATCATCATAAAACCAATTTTAATAATAATTATGATTTCATCAGCCAAAACACGCTGGTCAATTCTGGTGGAACACCACAAATTGGGGTAACATTATTTTGAATACTCCACAGGAAATAAAAACAAGATCAAGCAGTTGGATTACTCTGACTATTCAGTTGACCCTGAGGTTTCCATTGGATGGCACTCCCCCAGCTGGAACCAGTTCCATGCAAGTGCTGACACAGGGACCACCCCTTTTATAGGTGTGGCAAGGGTCTCCTAAGGTAAAATTATTTTTTCTTGTGGGATTGGCTGAAGTTCAATGAATTGTTACCTCATGGATATGTATTGCCAAAAGTGAACTCCCCATCCATTATTCAGACAAAGTAAAGCAAGTATTCTGAGCTTCAATAGGCTGAATGTATATATTTCCTTATTTAGACTGCAACAAGATGTTCAGAACTTATTAATAAATCCCTTCAACCCTCAGTAGAGTTTAAATAATGATCAGTCAGATATCAGGAGGGTTTTTTTTTTCTTTTCCTGAAATTCTAATAAAAATCTTAAAAACACAGTTTTTTATTATTAGTTTATTTTTAAATTAAATAACCCATTAGGAATCCAGCAGCGTGAAGCACAAGCAAGCAAGAAATCACCTGGATCCCTATATTTGTAATCTTATGCTACAGTGTTGAATTCAACAGTTAGTCTAAGATGCACTAGTGGGGCCCAGAATATGGGTGCTAGTAGTGCATTAGCCCCATTCATTGTGATTTTTTGTTATTTGCATGTTATAAGGATGTGGGCATGGAAGATAGTGTCACATTGGAACTCCCTTAAATGGCATTGGTAGCATGTTTTAGCACTGGTAGGGGACAGATTGAGCAAAGTATGACTTCCTAGGGGTTAGAAATAATAACTGTTTTTTAGTAAACTCTGGTGGATATCTTCCATCTAGGTGGGCATCTTTAGTTCCAGCCAGGGTTCTAACACTGCATAAAATGATTTCCAAGTTGGTTTCATTTGGCAGAAAAGGTTGCTTCAAGGGGGCATACTTATACTTTTATTATAAGTTGTTGCACTTTCTCTGAAAGGGTATTTGTCTATGAAGTAAACTTAGTAGGATGACAAACTGGCTTTTTTGGGATAACCTTACCCTTGGGCTCTACTTTTCATATATAAGTCTTTCTGGCTATCAAGTTTTTTGTCCAGCAGATTGCTAGACATGTATACTAGTGGCATATTTTTGGCTTAATTAGAGCATGAAGGTTGATATATGAGGATGGCATTAAAATACAGCCTAGTTCATCAAGAAACCACTTAAGTAGCTGTTGGTCTATTTTGTCACAGCATCAGTTGCCAGACTAATACCATTGTTGTAAGAGGTCTTCAAACATGTCTAGTAAGTGGTTATTCTCACCATAGTCTTAAGTCACATCTGGCAGAATCTATTGTGGAATTGTGTGATCAAATTTCAGAGCTTGGTACAGGTTTATTCTTACCATTCATCCCAGGTTTCAAATAGGAGGTTGGAGCTGTTCCATCTCCTTGCTGTACCTGTTAGAAGGTGGGGCACCTTGTGGAGTTATTTTCAGTTACTCACATCATAGTTATCTCCTCAGGTGTTAAGCTTCAATCATTTAGCAATTAGGCTGTTCTCAAAATTTTCCAAAGTTTTCCAGATATAATATATATCAGCTATGGCCACAGTCTGGCTCTGGAAGACACTTGTATGTTCTCTGGCAGGATTAACATATTAACATAGATTTAGCAGATTATGCTGGATTCTATAATAGTTATCAGTGTGATAGAGTAAATATTGGGATTCTCTGGTTTGTCAATCTGGTGATTGTCATCAGTTATACTGGGTGGTTTATTGAAGTAAATACCCATGGAAAAGAATTTATTAAACTGGACTAAAATAAATGCAAAGGAAATTTGAAATCTAAAATCTGTTATTTTTTGAGAAACTAATGGGGTTTTATACCCATTTTGGGGGTTTTCAGAGCCTCAAATGTTCAAGGATAGCTGGTAGAGCTCACGATAAAAATGATATCCATTAAACGGTGAAATTGCTGATTCACCGAATTTTTTTAATCGCTAAACCGTTTGACAGCTTATTCATATCTAACTTAAACATGGGAACCGCATATAATTAAATAGGAATTTATGCCGACTATAAAAAATATCCACCAAACACTATAACCGAGCCTAGAACAATTACCCGACATCGATTCGTTTTGCTCACATGCTTTCTCGGCAGCTAATTTTAGTTTAAATTTAAATTTTGTTTCGATTGTAAATGTAGTGCATAAAAATTATTTTAAATCAATAATGCAAGTATAAACCATTCCAAAACATTCCTGACCAAACTGAGTCAATCTATAAGGCAGCTCAATGATAATGTCCTTACTGTATATAGAAGCATTTAGGATTAAATATTAGGTCTTTAAAATAGATTAATATGCTATTAAAAATAAACTAGAAGTGATTGGTGGATGACGATATGGTGAAGATAATAGTAATTGAAATGATGATAAATTTAGATCTAGCAAATTTGGGCATAACCGCTTTGGTTCAAGTCTAAGTGATCACTCGTCAATCATGGCAGATTTATTGAAGGCTCATCAGTAACGAAGCAAAGTTTAACCTATTAATAAGATCAGCTATACTGGTGCTAGAGATGTTGGGTGGAAACCTAAATGCTGCTAAATAAACATATTTGAGTCGATATGAGAGTTACTTTTTTACCAATTGGGAAATGTGATGATCTTATGATGATAAGTAGATATGGTTGGAGAAGATATGTCGGATAGGTGATTTATGGATAAAAAGGTTTGTAAGATCAAATTCTTGTCTGAAATTGGCGAAGTGGTTTAAAATTACTTATTTCAGAAAAATCAATGATTACTAGATTACGAAGTTTAAGATCTATTTAACTTTGATTAAGTAATGTGCGGTGGGTAATTATCAAGAAACGTGTCATGAGCTCGGAAACTAAAAAACAAACCTTAACTTGAAGTCAATGACGTACATTACGAATTAAATTAAGATACGATGACTTAAAGGTTAGTGACAAATTTACCAACTTGAATTGCCAGTGGTGATTTTAAGTGAAGTTGTCAATTATCAAACTGTTACATTTATCTGAGCTTATTGAATGAACACGAAAACCACTGCAAATAATCTGGCAATTTAATTTTGACTGGTTAAATTTTTATAGCGATTGGGTGAAAATAATTCCAAGTTCGAGTTGAACTAGCTGAGGATGTGCAATCAGCCTAATATTGAATTACAGGTATAAAAACTCCCGAATCGCCTATTGTAGCTACATTATTCTGAATTTTATATTTGAACAAGAATCGATTACAAACTAGCCTTGACATTGGTTATAAGATGAGTATAACTACCAGGATACAGTGTATGCCCCAGCTTGATGACCCAAATAGCTTAACTAAGTTTACGTTGGATGCACTGGCATCGCGAGTGCAAGATGCTGCGCATAAATTGGAACATGCCAAAGTAGAGGACATGATGCAATTGGTTCGGGGATTGGCATGTGCACAGTATCATATGCTGGTTTGCTGTCAGTTGGATACAGTTGAACCTCAAACTATTGACAACGAACTTATATACGAGTGCTTCATTCAAGTTATTCGGAGTTTAGTGCAGCTCATCATTCAGGTGCGAATTGCATGTGGGCCATGGCCTCCCGCCCAAGCTATGTGTCCAATTCCTCAACTGGGAGAGGGCGTGGTTGCAGCGTCAATAAGCCTCAAGGATTGCATGCGTAGCCTCAATACCCCAGTCATTTGCTTCATTTCTGATACGTGGATGAGCTACGAGGAACGTATTATTCATCATATCGAGTCGTTGTCCCTTGGTCGAAAATCGCTTTTGAGTCACTTGGATCAGTCATCGACCAAGATAATGGATTCGGCTGCGGCGCTTCTCCATAACATCCATCATCGTCACAGCGATTTGAGTATAGGCCTTGTGGAAAAGTATGCCATGGACGTTGGTCAGCTCATATCATTGGTGGGGGACTTTCGCGTTTGCCGTTACTCAAACACGGTTTATGACTCCGAGTGCCTCAAATACTTCACCAATTTTTTTACAGCCAAGCACGCGGTTTCAACTGCATTGGAGGATCTTTTGCGTTCAGCCAATGAAACAAACAAGCAGAGAATTATGGTTATGGCTATGGTTGTTTTAAGATCTTCAGAAGAAATGATTACCGTGGCCAAAGCTCTTTTAGCGAATCCTTCATATGCCCGATATGTGGTGGCCGACTTTTGTTCATTACGCTCAGCTGAGTTTCAAAACTCAGAGTTGGAAAGCCTCAGAGCTCACACTAAAGCCATGGGAAAAATAAAGAAAAGACTCCATTTCAAATCCTTTTCACAAAATCAAGGTGTTATTAGTACCTCCACAGTCCCAAACATCAATGAAACTAATGTCGAGTTGACTGAAACACAAAGATCGCGTCGTCGAGCCAGCACTCTATTCTCAAAGCGTAGCACAGACAACCCATCACGTCCAAGAGTTTTTGACTCCATGACTGCCACGCTCTTAACCGGCTGCTGTTTTCCACGTCGTGCTTCACATGACTCGGCCCTCTCTGCCACCTTGAGAGCTCACGCCACCCCAAGTGAATTAACTTATGTAACGCCCAGTGGAAATGTATTTCATCCACGCTCTAAAAGCAGTCCTAACGTAGGTCCTTTCTCATCTGAGAAAATCCCAAATTTCTCGTTTAGACCTGCAGTCGAGCCACGTCCTATGATACTGACCCGCGTTGGCAGCGTTAGCAGCGAGGGTCAATCAGTTCCATACGCACCTTTTCTATGCCGTGATTACCAGGAAAATGACATTACATTCAATGCCAACGGCGTTACAGGCGGTACTCTTGATGCTCTGGTGGAGATGCTAACTCCGCACGATACTGCGATCGATGATGACTATGTAAAAAATTTCCTTCTTACTTTTCGGAGCTTCTGCGCCCCCAATGTGTTGTTGGAAAAACTCATCTGTCGCTTCAATCTTACGCCCCTTCAGGGCTTATGCTTTCGCAGCAGCAAATGTGGAAAAAGCATAAGCTCCTCCCTATCAGACTTCACGTTCATAGCATTCTCAAACTTTGGCTTGAGTCATACTTTTTGAAAGCGAGGATCGAGTGGTACTAGAAAGAATTGGACGATTTGTGCAGGGTCCCTTCAAAGAGGCGCTAACCAAGGTAGCTGCTGCTCAAATAACTGAACTCGTCCACGATAAAATTACTTCCATATTTGGTAAACCAGCTGCCGTCCCTCAGTCGTATAAATCAAACTCATTTGACCGACAAGCGCTTAGAGTCCAAGCTCCTATGGAAGTACCTCCTCCTCCTAGGATTTCTAAAGCTGCATCCAAATTGCTGGTGAGAAATTGCCACCCTCTCTCCTCGATATACACCCGCTTGAAGTGGCGCGCCAGCTCACCCTTCTCGTATCAAAGATTTTTGCTCCATCACGCCATCGGAGCTCATCAACCGAGAATTCTCAAAACCCACGCATAAGTCAACCGCCACGTTTGTGATCAAAAAGGCCCAGACTAGCACCAGAATCACCTCTCTCGTCACGCGGCTTATTTTGAGCGAGCCAGAGGTTAAGCAACGAGCGGCGTGGGTCAAATTCTTTATCGAGGTCGCGAAGTATCTGCTATCCCTCCGCAACTATGGCACTCTGGTATCAATCATGTGTGCTCTTCAAACCTCCGCCGTAATTCGCCTCCGTCAGACTTGGAAGCTTGTACCAGAAAAGCATATGCGCACCATGGAGTCGTTACGCGAATTAACCAACCACGCGCGAAATTACCAAACGTTGCGAGAACTTCTCCGAGTTGCCACCACCCCCTGCCTCCCATTCCTTGGCATCTACCTTACGGACTTGACCTTTGCTGATGAGGGCAATCCCACCTACCGCACCTCCTCTCAAGGTTCAGCTCCCATCATCAACTTTTCAAAGTACCAGCGCATCGCGCGCATCATTCAGGAGATCCAACGCTTCCAAGTTCCTTACAACCTTATTGAAGTTGTTGAACTCCAAGCTCAGTTTAATCTCCTTCTCATTGATCAGGCCCAGAATTACAACTGGAGCGAGCGCCACATGTACCACCTATCTTTGGAGCTCGAACCACGCCAGGCGGAATAAACTTTATTCCAATTTACTCAAGGACTGGATCCAGCATATTGCACCATAAAAAATCTTAATCTATGCTCATCATCGCTTAACATTAGGCCCAAATAAAAAAGCATTTTAAATTTCTATATCTTAATTTAAAACATGCCAATTTTAACACTCATGTAGACTAATTGATATGTATTCTAATGTAATTTGTCGAATTATAATAACCAGCCTTAACACATTTTATTCTACGCATCATACTTCATCTTGATAAATTGTGACGGACGCTAAAAACTTTTAAATTATATATTCGGTCAAAACCCAAAATTAAACAGCTGATGATTATAAGGTATTTTTTGTTTTGGAATCAAATATTGTTAATATACTCAAGCTTTTTCTGAATAAAAATTTTGATGTAGGAACTGTAGGCGAGTCAAAGCACTGTAGTTTCCCATATACTTATTAACAAGGCTAAAATTTTGTATAATTTCAAGTCAAACTTCATATTTAAAAGTTTTATAGAGATTATACCTAAAATATCACATTGACTAAAGAACTAAGATTAACAACTACCAAAATTTTTTTGGAAAAAAAGAACCTCTTTTAAAAAAGGCACTAAAAAGTATGAAATAATTGAGAAATTATACCTCCCCAATAAAACCATTTTTGAAGTCACGCCATATTTTAAACTGAATTATAGAATTTTGCGCACAAAAACAAATTATATCTTATATCTGGATTGGGTCCAAATGTAAACTATAAGCAGCTTAGAATACATAGTGCTGAGTATATAAATTATAAATGCCTATTATAAGTCAGTTAAAATATGGCGCTGACTTCAAAAAGGGTTTTATTGAGGAGGCATAATTTCTCAATTATTTTCATACTTTTAAGTGCCTTTTTTAAAGGAGGTTCTTTTTCCATAAAGAATCAAAGGTTCTTTTTCCCCAAAATTTTTTGAAGCAGGTTCTTTTTTCCAAAAAAAAACTTTACCCCCAGCTCTTTAATCTCAAAAAAATTAGTGTATTTTAAAAGTAGATATTTTTTACCAATTTTATTAAAAATTCTATAGCATATATCCTTTTTGAACTCTCACTATTCCTCTATAAAAATACAACTTATTGTATATATATTATATATATAGTAACTTATAAACAAATATACTAATAATTCATTTTGATAAATTTAGTTGCTTTTATAAGTCATCTTATGCTAAATTTACTGATTGCCATCTACAGAAATTCATTTTATCAAATTAGTTACCTTTATTGGTCAATCTATGCTAAATTTACTGTTTGCCATTTAAAAGAATTCAGTTTATCAAATTTAGCTAATTTTATTGGTCAAATTATGCAAAAAAATAGCCAACTATAATGATTTAAGCTCATCTCACTATGATCTCATGCTTACCTGGATTTTGAATATATCCTCAGCCATAGGACATGCCAAAAGTTGCTACAAAGCTACCACTTCACCAATGCCAGAATAAAGTTTATCCAGTGATGAACAATCCCACAATTGAAATCCATCACTTCCAAGTCCATTTTAATATATTTAATAAATTAATGGTCAGATACTGGACCAATACTTACAAAAGTAAAATGGGACTTAAGTTGGAGCATCCTATTTTTTTGAAGATAATCATCCAAATTGGTTAAGTATCTTCAGAGTTATTCATGAACAAACATAAAAACATATATACAGGTCAAATTGATAACCTTCTTCTTTTTCAAGTTGGTTAAAAACAACTGATATCAATTAAAGTGTACCATTTAATATCATAGCGTTGTAAATGATTATCCTAAAAAACATAAACGAGGCAGATCAAAAGGGAGGATACCCCAGTGGTAGAGTATGGACCCTCTACCACTGCCTCCCGAGTTCGATCCCGGTAATGGACTTTGGGTAGGGGACGATTTTGACTGTGTTGGCGTTGCGCACCAATGCCCCGAACTGAGATAGCGAATAGCAAAGGCGGTCCATGGAGTTCCTAGCCTATCATACGCCGCGCATGGAGGTTTTCCGGGTTTTATCCTCCTTTCCCATTCTCTTCACTTCCCTAATCGGTGCGGTATCGTCCCCAGGTCGGCCCACCTCGAATAAAATTAAATTAAAAATAAACGAGGCAGATCAACCTTGAGAAAAATATACCATGTCACCTTTTTTAGCCTGAGCTGGTTTTGAACCTGTTTAAATCAAAACCTGACCCAGAGTGGAGTAAGAACTACCCCACTATACTATCCACTCCTCAAATGATGTTTAATATAATTTATATTATTTATTTGAAGTGGCCAACCTGAGGACAATACTGCACCAATGAAGGGAATTCAAAATAATAGGAAACGAGGATAAACCTGGAGAACCTCCATGAACAACGTATGATAGGCCAGAAACTTCATGGGCTGCCTTTGCTACTCGCTGTCTTGTTTCATGGCCTTGGTGTGCAACGCCAACACAGTCATACTTGTCCCCTACCCAAAATTCATCTAACAGGATCAAACTTGGGGAGGCAGTGATAAAAGGTCCATATTCTACCACTGGTTACCCTCCCCATTTTATCATAATTTAGTAACAATTTAAATTAATTTGGCTTCACAAGTAAAAGTTTTCATGCTGGGAAGAGTTGTAGAATATGTCAGATATAACAAAAAGCAAAATAAAATCTGATGGCAGATTGTTACTCTTGTCTAGATAACTTGTAAGCTATCTTCTATAAGTATTTAAAGCAATTAACTTGAGATCTATTGATTGTTTTAAGCATCAGATACTATGCCTTTATTTACTGATATTAAATACTATATAAAGTTTTTTATTTTTTTTTATAAACCAAAATTTTGATGATATTGAATTAAAAATTAAAATTACCACCTAAAATTACAAAAAAGTTCATTGCTAATGTCCTCAGCTTCACCACTTGCCACTCCTCTATGGGCAGCAGCGCTCCACCCCCTACCATTTTCTGCTCTGTGGGAAATTACACTTGGATGGAATTGAATACCCACTCAACACTTCTTGTCGCTTTGTCCCACCTAAGGACTTAGCACTCCAACTTGAACACATCTAACAGCCTTATACCCCTTGTGCCCTTCCACACTCCTCTATTTAATTTTGCCTGCATGTCAACTAAAGTTATATATTAAATATTTCAACAAGGTAATTATTGAGCTTGCAGCCACTGCTTTGCACTGGCAGGTTTTAACAACTTCTGTCCTTATAAGGGCTATTTTGACATAAGTTTCCCAACTGAAGAGGATGCTAGTGAAACTGAAAAACACCTTTAATTTATAAAAACACCTTTGTTTCCACCATCCTTACTTGAATTGCTATTGACACCACAATGGTTGTCTCATGTGCAAATCTCCTTTTTAAATCTTATCCCAACTCTTACATATAAATTCATATCAGAGATTTTTGCCTATGGCACTCACCCTGTACTCTACCTCACTATACTCTCTGGTGCAGAGCACCTTTCATCCCCTTTCACTATTACCACTATTACCCCACATCACTACAGCATTACCCAACAGATTCCCACTATGGGAAAACATTACCGCAGCACCAGGCTATTTATTTTATGCTCATGTCAATAATTGTCAACAATTTTGTCCTCTCTGTTTTTAGTTAGTCCACTCTAAAAATTCTTGTTGCCACACCTCTGACCCTACCACCACTAAGTCCATTTATGGTAGTTTATCAGCATTATCTAAATAGTGTACTTTATTGCCACCACCCACTCAGCCAGCTCCCCTCAGTAGATCAGCAATAGAATTTACCTTCCACCTATATCTCCTACCACACTCTGGCACCTGCATTGAGTTTAACCAATTGAGATCAGGCTTAGACTACCATTACAACATGTGCAACATCCCATTTGCTCAGCCATTCCCAACATCTCACCAATATCCTCATTAAAGTTAACCAGTCTCTTTGAAATATTGGATAAGGTTAAAATTTGGATGAAAATACTCGATTTTTACCCAAAGCAAAAGAGTTTAATCAATTTTTGACTTCTGATCTTGATGCTCAGCACAACCCTGTCATGGTACCAGTTTTTAAATAAGACTTTCCTGCTAGCCTGGGTGAGTAGACACCCAAAACATAAGCCAAAATACTAGAAATAGCCACCTAGATAACTTTGTACTATAGGGAAGGTGGAGAACTGAGGGTTAGAAATGCATAACAAACGTTATTGTACCCCTTAAGTAACCAAATGTAGTCAGAGTGGCTGCTGCTAATTCCAAGGAGGCAGCTGGTTTGGTGTAAGTCCAGGTTAACGTCCCCTTTGCATGGACTGGGCGATTTTCCCATTTTCAAACAAGAAGGTTATGAAGAGGGCAGCTGTACTCCTCGTCATCCAGGGTGACCTTGCCCACATGGTAGATGAGCGCTGGGTAACAGAGCTCCCTCTGAAGATTTCTCCCCCAGTACCCACGCTTGCCCCTGCCAAATTTGTCTGCCAAATTGAGGAAATCTGTGCTGAAATTATTGGTAATCATCTTCACCAGAAGTTGGAGGGACAAAATAAAACCAATAACGTCAAATCCTCAGAATTGAAGATGAAATGTCTGAAACCAATGTGAATAAAGCCTGACAATTGGAAAACTAATAGTCAAAAATGGACAATTATTGAATTCTCAGCCATAATTGCTGATGGCATTGAGTCGTTGAGCAGTATGATTGCCAACACCAAACACCCCTTAAAATTGTCAGGGATGATCCCCAATGTGCAGATGTTATCTTTGAGGACTATCACAGATATTTCGAAACACCTATTTAAAGAATCAAGATTTGCACTCAATGCAGCTCATCTGGCTGAACAAACGCCCCAGAAACTGGGCACGGGCAGGTTGGTCATCCCAAACCCATTTCCAACCAATTGGGTTTGCCCCTATGTGGGGTGGCCTAGGGAATTCTGTTGCCTGTTGGGCCAGACGCCATCACACCAACTGATAAAAATGCAGTTGAGCCTCAGTCCAGGCATTTACAGATGAACTGATAGCAACTTGGCCTGCTACCAAATCCTTCAATGTCAGTTAAAATTAGAATTATTTTCCCCTCTCCTGAAAATTTGCCAGTTTAGGTCAAATTTGAGGGCCTTGATCCCTGCTTGGACCTACTACCAAATTGAACACTATTTAATAAGTTGCATCACAATGAGAAAATTGTTAGTCAAGCCTCTTTATTTCCCTTTCTTATAAAATTCCCTCTAGTACCCCAAATTTTTCATTTTACTTCAATTCTTCTTGCTGAAGTCCCAATGGCACTAACTTGGTGGCTCGTCGGCCCCTACACTGGATTGGCTTTACCAGTTTTGATGATTACAATTGCTCCCATCATAGTCAATTGGATCCAACGTGCAAGAAACTTCCGGGAATTTAACCCTGTTATTGAAGCTATCCGTTATCAGGGTATTGGAATAGTGTGGCCTCATATATTTTCACTTTTAAGCAATGATCCTCCCCTTGTCTCTACTTTAGTGATAAACCCTTCCACCAGTAATCCTAAAGTAGTAAACCCAGTAGTACAATCCCCTGCAGCAAGACCTGCTGGGTCTGAGGTTGTTTTTGTTTGGTTCATTAATGGGTTTCCTCTCACACTTGTCCTACATCAATGAGACATTGTTACCCAATTCGCAGCTCCATACAACGTCATTTGAGCGGCAATGCCACTGGAATTCTGTCTTGCTTTTTGGGTGCTCACGCATACTGACTGGCTGGCTGGTCTAAACTTCTTCTGCCATTTTTCTGACATAATTGACAACCATTGTTTCCTGCCATTTCCGCCCTTCTCTTCGATTTTGGCGCTACAGTGGCTACCCTTTACCAAATGAACGTGCAGTCAGTAGTTTTCTTTCTGTTGTTTGTTTGTCAATTGCCAATTTTTGTGAGTAGTGTTCGCAATACCTTGGAGAAACTCCTTCAGGGCAGCAGAGCCCCGTGGATAACTACTCTTCCCTCACCTAATGTTCAAGAAGGGAATCCAAGTGTTCCATCCTGAGATATTGTTAATCAAGTTCTTGACACCCTTGATGAGGTGCAAATGCATTCTGCTATTGCCCTTTATAATGCTGCTGCACTATCCAATGCCCAACAAGGGGTCACCCTTTCAGATGCAGTAAAAGTGGATGGCCGTTGGTGGATGCAAGGTCTTCTGTATTCTACTTTGCAGGCGAGAGATTCTACCCTGCTTTTTGCTGTAGTATCAGCTGCTTTGAAACCCCCTGTGTCGCATTCAGACCATTTATTCCAATTGTTTTTTTCTATGGCTGGAGCCCCTATCTTGGCTTTGTTAATCGCAACCTTCCATGAACAAGCTCCCACGCTTGAGTTCTCTATTGATATGCTCTAAGAATTTATTAGATCAGTGTTGGTTTCCGCCTCTGCACATCATGAAGTTTGGTCCACCCCTATAGGAACAGTGGATCAAATATGTAAAGCTGTGACCACCATCAGCGCCTTCCCTCGCCATACTCCACACTTTCAAGTGGGAAATTACATGATTGGACTACCCAACGACAACTTTGATGCAGTCCTTACAGTTGAACCAGTATTAGCACTTGCCTCAGAATCTTCCAATACTACTGGGCCCAAGTCGTGTTATCCTGGTTCACCTATTAATGAATCAGTAAAAGACCAGATTGAAGTAGCTGGTTCCCAAGACATCACTCTTTCCAACTTTAATCCCAAAAAGGTCAACAACCTTCCCCTGATTTATTTGCCATCTCTTTAGTTGCAGTTGAGACAACCAAATCTACCAATAAACAAAACTTTGCCAATTTTTATTTTTCCATGAAGATTAGTATCAGGTCTCACCACATCTCCTTTGAGGCTTTGGTGGATACCAGAGCCGCAGGTAATTTTATGAGCGTTGAGTTAGCCCAACAATTGGAGCTTGACCTGAACTTAGTTACTTTGGTGATGGTTGCTTCATCAGCCTCCCAGACCTCATATCTAGTCTGATGGCTGGTACCTTTCTTGGTACATCAGTTTAGCTTTTGCAATTGGTTCTCAGCAATGCCAAATTTGGAGTTTCCAGTAATCTTGGGGTCATATGGTGGCGCCAACAACATGTCAGAATTCACCTGGAGCTAAATATGTTGTCATATGTCAATAATTAAACGGAAGCGGAATTTCTTTTAGTTGATACCCTTAAGAAAACTCAAGGCCGCAGCTCCATCACTTCCCTCATTTCCCCTGCAGCTCTTCCATCAGATTTTCCAGTAGAATTGATGAGCTATCAAAGTATCTTTAATTCTGAGAGGGAAAACCATCTTCCCTCTTACACTAAAGCTGACTTAGGATTCCGAAAAATGGTGTAGTTGGTGAATATCAACTGTCTCTTGTATCCACACACAACGGAGGAGGAGGTTGCTCTTAATACTTGGTTAGATTATATGCTTAAGAAAGAGTGGTTATTTAAAGAGACATCACAGTTGCTTCTCCCATCTTTTTTGTTAAGAGGGCCGATGTTTCCCTCCATACCTGCGTGGATTATAGACACCTAAAAAAAAGTGCACAATCCCTACCCTTTGCCCCTGGAGCAAACTATCATTCAAGCAATCACTAAGTCTTGTTTGTTCTCCAAGCTTGATCTTGTTAATGCCTTTTTCCAAATATGGATGATGAAGGTTAATAATGGCTTACTGTGATCCATACAAAGCGAGGTATTTTTCAATTACATGTAATGCCTTTCAGGTTAAATAATGCGCCAGCCACATTTCAAAGAATGATTGATAGTGTGCTTGGTGACCTCCGATTTACTTGCACAGTCTCATATATTGATGACAATTTTGTTTCACTTTCCAACTCCTGAACAACAAGCAAAAGACTTGGAAGTGTTAGTGGCTGCTTTGCACAAAGTGGGCCTGTTCGTTAAGCCTTCAAAATGAAAGTTTTATAAGGAGGAAGTTACCTTTCTCAGGAACCTGGTCTTAAAAGATGGTTATGTGATTCCGCCCAACAATTTGGACGCCATCCGCAAATGGCCAACTCCAACAACCCAAAAATTATGAAGTTTCTTGGGCACCATAATTTTTCTGAAGAAATTTTCCCCATCCCTTTTCCAGTTAGCCACTCTGCTTCATCCCCTCACAGGTAAGAATGTTCCCTTTTTTTGGACACCTGAGTTCCAGAAGGCGTTTGAGTCAATTAAAGAGGTGTTCTTATCACCCCCATCCTGAAACATGCTAACCCCTCCAAAC
The DNA here is from genome assembly GCA_022478985.1 of Massospora cicadina. Classification (NCBI taxonomy): domain Eukaryota; kingdom Fungi; phylum Entomophthoromycota; class Entomophthoromycetes; order Entomophthorales; family Entomophthoraceae; genus Massospora; species Massospora cicadina. The sequence goes on along the minus strand of JAKSZP010008126.1, from coordinate 89,017 downwards.
TGTATATTGTTGCATGCAATGCTTCATCTGTGGCAGTGGGGAAATTCTGCTCCAGGAGCATGATGGTTTAGAACATCTGGTAACCTACTTTTACTAAAAAATTCACCTCTACTGAGAAATCATGGGTCATCTATTATAATGAGTTGGCAGCTGTAGCATGGGCTTTGACTCATTGGCAGTATCTGTTACAAGGTGCTCAATGTGAGTTAACGGTGTGTACAGATCATCAAGCTCTTATGTACTTTTGCAAACCACACAAATTGGCACATAGGCAAGCTCATACCTATTAGGATTTGTGCAGTTTCGATTTAAATATAAATTCATGAAAGGTGCGTTAAACGTGCTCCCCAATTTTCTTAGCCGCAACCCAAATCACTGCCCTCAGACTCAGATGAAGCAGACCTGGTTACCGTGATTCCCTCCACTAAAATTTTATCTATTGTCTCACCCGTGGTCTCATCAGTCAACTTAGCTCCTGATGCTTTAATTTCACAGTTTTTAGTAGCTTAAATGACCTGCCCCAAAAAAGTGGAGTTATTTGATCACTTGTCCCTCCAAACTCACAAACATTCCCTATATTTCTTGGTGGAGGGTCTCATCTATTTTTGGTTGCAGGTTTGGGTTCCTCCTCTCTTTAGAGTTGAGGTGTTTTGGGCGCATCACAGTCCTCCCATAATTGGCCATCCAGGCATTAAGAAATGTATTAATTGGATTATGCAGACTAAAAATTGGGTGGGTTTATCAAAAGAAGTACCATCCTGGATTTCCAATTGTGTTACCTGTGCTCAGGACAAGTCAGATTGATCAGTAAGAAAATGGCCTTCTTTATCCATTACAACAGGCGGAGGGTCCATGGACATTGGTGTCCATGGATTTTATTGTTGAACTTCCCAGTTCTAATAGGTTTACAGTGGCGATGGTGGTGGTTGATTGTTTTACCAAATTTTACCTATTTATTCCATGCTCTTCCATAATAACGTCAGAAGAAACTGCTCGTCTCTTTGTACGTCATGTGTTTTCTATGTTTGGTCTCCCACAGGAGATCATCAGTGACCGCGGTTCACAGTTCACAGAAAGGTTCTGAAATGAGCTCTTATCCATTTTGAAAATCTTCTCCTGCCGTTCCACAGAATATCATCCCCAGTCTTATGGACAAACTGAGCGAGTTAAACAAATCTTGGAACAGTACTTGCGCTGCTATGCTGCGGCCACACAGGATACCTGGGCCAATGACCTCCCTCTTACTCAATTTGCCTACAACAATGGAACTCATGCTTCTATGGGGTTTTCTCCCTATGAAGCGACGTTGGGGTATAATCCCTCATTTTTGGTTGGTCCCTACTTTCATCCCAAGGTCCCAGCTGCTGCAGATCATGCCGAGCACAATCAGTCTACTCAGTCCTTAGTGCAGCAGCATCTCACTAAAGCTATCAGGGATTACAAGCGGTTTGTGGGTTGAAAACGGCTTCCTGGCCACAACATAGTGGTGGGTTCATATGTCATTCTTGATATGCGCCATTTGTGGATGCAGGTACCTTCCCAGAAGTTTGCAGGCAAGCGTTTGGGTCCCCACTTTGTATAGGAAAACTTGGGCAATGGTGCTTTCTGGTTAAAGTTGCCAGCTCACTGCTAACAGCACCTTGTCTTCCACGTTTATCAGTTGTTCCCATTCAAAAAGAATGTTCACGGGGACCCAGAGCCAATAGTAATCAAGGATATGGAGGAGGCTGAGGTGGAAAACATTTTAGAATCCTGAAAATCTCACAGGTCAGTTCAGTATCTTGTCACTTGGAAGGGCTATTCAGTCTATGAGAACAGTTGTGTCAAGGCCTGCGATTGCGCAAGCTGCATGGAACTAGCTGAGGCTTTCATGAGTCCCATCCCAATGCTCCCTGTCCCCCCAAAAAAGTTGCAACTTTAATGGTGATCAAGTTGTCCAAGGCTCACAAAAATGTAGCCCTCACGCAGTTTCCTGGCGGTGGCGCCCCTCCTATGGAAAAGGAAAGAGTAATGTAAGTCCAGGTGAACGTACCCTTTGCATGAATAGGGCGATTTTCTCATTTTCAAATAAATAGGTCTGAAAAGGGTACTGTACCCCTCATCACCCAGGGAGACCTCGCCCACACGGTAGACGAGTGCTGGATAACAGCGCTCCCTCTGAAGGTTTCTCCCCTGGTACCTGCGCTCACCTCTGCCAAACTTGTCTGCCAAATTAAGGTAATCTGCGCTGAAATTGTTGGTAATCATCTTCCCCATGAGCGGGAGGGACTTTATACAACCAACAGCATCAAATCCTCATAATCAAAGATTAAATGTCCAAAAACAATGGAAATAAAGCCTGACTATCAGAAAACTAATAGTCAAAAACGGAAAAGTATTGAATTATCAACCAGAATTGCTGATGGCATTGAGTCATTGAGCAGTATGATTGCCAACACCAAACACCCCTTGAAATCATCAGGAATGATCCCCGATGAGCAAATGATATCTTTAGGGGACTATCACAGATATTTTGAAACCCCTATTTAAAGAATCAGGGTTTGTGCATGATGCAACTCATTTGGCTGAATGAACGCCCCAGTGACCAGGAACAGTTGGGTTGATCATCCCAAACCCATTTCCAACCAATCGGGTTTGCCCCTATGTGGAATGGCCTAGGGAATTCTTGTTGCCTGTTGGGCCAGACGCCATCACACCAACTGATAAAAACGCAGTTGAGCCTCAGTCCAGGCATTTGCAGATGAACTGATAGCAACTTGGCCTGCTACCAAATACTTTAACGTTGGTTAAAATTAGATATATTTTTTCTTTCCCCTGAAAATTTGCCAGTTTAAGGTTGAATTTGAGGGCCCCAATCTCTGCTTGGACCTATTACCAAATTGAACACTATTTAATCAGTTGCATCACACTGTGAAAATTGTTAGTCAATTCTCTTTATTTTCCTTTCTTATAAAATTCCCGCTAGTACCCAAAGTTTTTTATTTTATTTCAATTCTCCTTGCTGAAGTCCCAATGGCACTAACTTGGTGGCCCGTTGGCCCCTACACTGGATTGGCTTTACCAGTTTTGATGATTACAATTGCTCCCATCATAGTCAATTGGATCCAACGTGCAAGAAACTTCCGGGAATTTAACCCTGTTATTGAAGCTATCCGTTATCAAGGTATTGGAATAGTGTGGCTTCATATATTTTCACTTTTAAGCAATGATCCGTCCCCTTGTCTCTACTTTAGTGATAAACCCTTCCACCAGTAATCCTAAAGTAGTAAACCCAGTAGTACAATCCCCTGCAGCAAGACCTGCTGGGTCTGAGGTTGTTTTTGTTTGGTTCATTAATAGTTTCCTCTCACACTTGTCCTACATCAATGAGTCATTGTTACCCAATTTGCAGCTCGATACAACGTCATTTGAGTGGCAATGCCACTAAATTCTGGCTTGCTTTTTGGGTGCTCATGCATCCTGAAGGAAGGACGGTCTTAACTTCTTCTTACGTTTTCCTGACATTTGGGCACAACGTGAGGGGTGTAATCCTTGATATCAGGAGTGTGGCACATATGCAGGTGCTACAAATATTGGCAAACTGAGTGGGAAGCACCTCAAAGAGCAGATGAAGATTTTGATGCTGTAAGTCATCCAAAATGGGGGAAAACCCAAGTGGGATTATAGCAGTACCTTACTCCATAAGGAAGGTTAAAGCGTTTTAATAATGTTCACTATGGCTTGGTCATTATGCAGACCAGGAAACATGACAACTTGTAGGGTATTGCTATGAACTGGTAACAAAAATAATTCAAACATCATAACTTTAGCAAGCTCTTGTTTATTGTGAAACTAAAGAAAGCTTAGATTAAACAGCGCCTGTTAGGGGCCTGTTGTCTTAAGAGCTATATGATTGGAGAATAAGAAAAGTGTGCATGAATCTCAGTTGGCACAATAGCATTTAATTTCTTTTCTCTTGCAACCTACTAAACTGCTACTGATGATGATTCAGATCAGACCCAACCTTCCGGATTGGTATCAATTGTTTTACAAAAAATTTTAGCGGTGTGATCCCACCTAGCAAGCTGGTGACAATTTGTGTGACAGCCAACATGGGGCCAAGGCCAGGGCATGTAGGGGTAATCCCATTTGAATTAAATGGGTTTAACATGCCTGAACCTACTGGGGAAGGTTCACTTTCATTGGTGGGTAGAAAGAGGTTAGATGGGTGATTTTGAATCCAAAAGCAATTTATACAATATGATTCTATTTAGTATTAATCTAATACTAATAGAAAAACATGAACTAAGCATGGATGCCTCCTGACAGGGTGGGAGGCAGCAAACTTCTTGATGGAAATGGCTCCTGGCCACCACCACCTCCTGACACGCCCCTTAATCTTTGGCAACTCCACGATGGTAAGTGTAATGGTCAGAAATGTCCCAGTTTCCAATCACCATCTTTATTTTAGGTTTGACGCAATTCACGCCAAATGTCCAGCGTGAGCTGGACTCTCGAGGTAGTAAACCTTGGAATTAGGGAAATTCAGAGTGAGAAAAAGATGAAATAGGTAAGCGAGGTTGCAAACCCCAGAATTGACCTTATTTTATTTACTATCAAATAAAAAGTCACTGACAAACAGGATCCTGATAATCTGATACCGAAAACACACCAAGTAAAAGAAAGGATATTTGAGGGAGATCAAACCCTGAAAACCCAAGTTTTTGTTGACGTGACAAAAACTTGTTGTGCGTGGATCATTAGGTAAGATAAGGTAAGGGTGGCCCCAAGGCCACCAGAGAAAGAGAGAGAAAAATCTGAACAAAATTTCAAAATTGTGTGGGCTCGACCTTAAAGGTCGCCTTCTGGGGCCTCACCTAAACCATTGATTAGGCTTGCAAGAGCCTAATCAATAATTCAGGCGAGGCACAACCCAGTGCCCAAACCCAACAAACACCAAAAATCTTTTTAAATGGATTGATTTGGATTTGGAAAGTCTGAACCCAAATCAAAATGAAACAAACAGATTGATACTATCCATTACAGTAAGAAGAGAGGGTGAGGAACACCCTTCAGGGGGGTAGGCTATCACCACCTCTCATCAACCAAATGATCTAAATTCCCCTGGTTAGTAAGGGGTTGAGCATCCTTTTTGGTCATCTTCTTGGTCCTAAAAGGATGCTCCTTCCAGTTAAGGTGCAGAGGGTACTCACTAGGACTTATATTATCCTTCCATCTTTAGAACAGGGGGAGCACCACCTCCAGGAACATGAGAGAGGGTAAAGCTTCTATGGGCCTTTAAAATTGATGCCCAGTTGAGCGGCAACCTCCTGGGGAGGACGAGGGGCATCAGGGTTTAATGCTGGAAGGCCTCCACTAACTCGTGGCAATGGGCGAAATATGGTCACTTACCCAGCTGTTCTCATAGGAAGGGAATCCCTTCCAGGCAACTAAGTACTTTAACAAACAGCAAGGTTTCTAGAATGTCAAAATTGCATCACCTATGGTCTCTTCCAGATCCTCTACCAGGATTGTCTCAGGATTAATAGGAGCTTCCACCTTAAAGTGGGACAATTGGAAAGCATGAAAGATGGGATGCTGCTTCCAATGAGCTGGGAAGGCCATCCAAAATGCCCAATCATTAAATAATCATCCACCATGTGGGGTCCAGATCATTTGCTAGCAAAATTCTGGGAGGGTACCTTCATATGCAGGTGCCACATATCAAGAATGACTAAGGAACCCACCTTGATCTCATAGGCAGGAAGACATTTGAAATCTGAAAACTTCTTGTAATCATCATTTCCTTTAGTATATGTTCCCAAACTAGGAATTAGTACTCTGGATCTGCTGCAAATGTTTCTCAGTGACAGAAACCTCTGGGAAAATACAGGGTCCAGTTAAAATGTGGGGTTATATTTCAGGGTGGATTTATAGGGGGTGTAAAAGTTTTATAGGATATTGATTATTTTCGGCCAATAACCCCTATAAATATATTACTTGCACAGGTTTGGATTTTGTAATTCTCCGCGTTGTAAAGTAGTTTATTATATTGTTTGATTAGAGTATGGCAACTATTATCTGTAGTTGAATGGAAGTATTAGATTTCATTCCAACGCTCAGCCAGTATTTCCTCTCAAATTACTTATTATGTCTTGAATAGGGATTTGTTCCTTGTACCGCCTAACTCAATATATACTCTTAAATCCCTGTTTTATGGTTTCTCTGGTTCGACATACAGTTGGCAGCAATCCCTGATTTGATTCAGTTTCTTCTCTGGATCCCCGTCCAGATCCTTACTCTTTATCTTAAAGAGTCTCCCAAAAATCCCACACAGCAATAAATATCCCTGTGAAAGAATATAACAAATGGATTCTGATAAAGTTACTAAGCTAATGCTCTAGTAAAAGCGATCTGATAATTTATAATATAGTAACTTATGATCTGACAAATTATTATTTTTATTAGTGAATTCTAGGGATTATATAGTGGGGAATTCAGAGCCCAACTGTCATGAAAATAGCAGAAGTTTATACTGACCTTCCAGTTGGGATGCGTAAGCACCCAAAAAGCAAGCCAGAATGCCAGAGGCATCGTCACACATATGACGTTGTATATAGCTGGACATTGGTAAATGATAAATCGTTGGTGCAGGGCAATAGTGAATAGCAATCTGAGAACAAACCAAATAGAGACCGCCCCAGACACTGGAGGTCTTTCTACAGGGGGTTCCACAGGTACAGTTTCTATAAGGTCACCAGTAGATGGAGTTAATTCAACTGGGGAGACAAGGGGCGGATCCTTGCTTGAAGATGGTGGATGTAAGGCCACAAAATACCAGTATATTGTTGGCGAAAGTTTGTAATGACAGGGTTGAATTGCCAGAAGTATCTAGATCGCTGAATCCAGTTTATAAAAGTGGGGGGCATAGTGACCATTAGTACTGGTAGAGCCCATCCAGTATAAGGGCCAATGAGCCACCAGATAAAGCCATTGCGAATGCAGCCAGAAGGATATTAATAAAATCAAAAATTGATAGTTTTAAGGCAAATTTTTATTATAAGGAAAGTAAAGAAAATTGACCAACCTTTTCTCAGTGCGATGCAACTGATTAGATAGTGGTCAATTGATGCAGAGACAAGCTGGGATTGAGATATTCAATTTCAACCTAACCGGAGAATTATTTGGGAATAGGGGTGGATAAGTTCAATGGGAATCAACATCAAAGAATTTGGTGGCAGGCCGAGTCACTGTCAGTTCAACCTCAAATGCCTGAACTGAGGCTCAGCTATGTTTTTGACAGTTGGTGTGATGGCATTTGGCCTGATGAGCAGTGGGAATCCCCCAAGGCCACCCCACGTAGGGGTAGTCCCAATTGGTTGGGAGCAGGTTCAGGATGTCCAACCCACCCGTGCCCAGTTGCTGGGCCATTCATTCAGTCAAAAGTGTTGCATCAGCTGCAACACCCAATTTGCCAGAAGGGAGCTTCGAACCCTTGTTGATGGTGTCTGATGCTACTACCTGCACATTGGGGATGATCCCTATCAATTTTGGGAGGGGATTAAATTTTATTATCATGGTGTTGGCCAAATCATTTTTGTCAGCAATTATGGATGATGAATCAGTATTAATCCCTTTTTGACTATATATGGGATCTGATCATCGGGCTTGTTCCCACTCAATTTTGGATTGAATGATTTCATTTTGGCGATCTTGGCGCAGATTTCCCTGATAAGATGTACTAGTTCTGCCAAGGTAAGTGTGGGCACTGGGGGAGGGATCTGAAGCAGGAGGGCTGTTACCTAGCGCTCATCTACCATGTGGGTGAGGTCGCCCTGGGTAACAAGGGGTACAGCCACCCTCTTCAATACCTTCTTACTCAGGAACAGGAAAAGAGCCCAATCAACGCACAGCAGACGTTCCCCAGGACTTACACCAACCCTTGGTTGGCACCTCCTCAATGAAATGGCAGCTGTTGCCATTGAATCACCCATCCTCGTCTCAGCAGCAATGGTCTTCTCCATCCTGGTTAGTATTCCGTCATTAGACATCCTTGAGACCTAAAATGAAAAAGAGTCATAAAATGTGTCCCTAACGGTTTCCTCTCGATCCAAGTGAACCAACTATATTTGGCAAGCAACCTGCTTAGGTAATGGGACTTGTTACCCATTAAGGCAGGTTGCAAACCAATTGATCGATTTTATAGTTGCAGGCGGCATCACTCGCCTCACAACTTGCTCCATAAATTTCCAATCAGTTGGTGATGAAAGCTGACTGATCCTAATTGGTACACCTGATAGATAATCAACTATCAGATGCCCCTATTTCGTTGGCAATCTGCTCTATGAGTTCTTAAGCATTCATTTGGATTGATCCCTGATGGATCTGACCAGGCGAATAACCTAAAAAACCCCCAAACATATTTACCCTGAAATCAGGGTCAACTGATATCCAATTCACTTCACATTAGAAAAAGTATCCCCTAGTGATCCCTGGTAATCTAGCTGGCTGTGAATATGGGCAAATATCCCAACATATCCCCCATCTTGCCTAGATTTCCAGTGAGAAAAGGATCAGGGCAGAACACCGCTTCAGACACTTGGTCAAGTACTTCATTTACTCAAGTGGGATATGATTATCAGTACACAACGCTGCTTGGGACAACCTTTGGCATACAGCTCTCTTCCTCGTCCTCCTTGCTACTGCCTACTCAGAGCATAGTCCCCATGACCTTCTGTTGTGCTGGACTGATCGATTTACTCATGACAATAGAAATCACAGGATCCAGTTTCCCCCATCAGGGCATATGACCCACTGTCATATTCAGGATTATTGGTCCGGCGTCCTCAATTTCCTGATTTTCTCCTCATTCTCAACAGGAGACTCTTTCCATCAATGTTTGTTTTGCAGCCCAATTAAGAATCCTCATTTATGTTCACCCTTGTTATTTTCTTCTCATAACCTCTTGGCTCATATCATTCAAAAGTATTCTCTGGAGAGCTTATCCCGTTGATTTTGAGATTAATTTCTCCAAAATTGGAGCTTGATTGATTTCAAAGTGCATAATGTTGACTATTATATAAGTCTGACATCCCCCTCTCATCCAGCTCATATGTTGAATTCTGAGTCGTGGTACCAATAGTTGCTCAATAGTTTGTCTGATCAAGATCTTCAGCTCTTCCAGCAGATGAGTTGGTCTGCACAAAGAAACCTTTTCTATGGTCCTTCCAAGATTCATACTCCCAGTTAAGTACAAGTGGCTAGTCCTTCCATGAAATTAACAGAAACGGTAACCAACCCCACTGAACAGGTTGGCTATTGCCTCAAACGACTCACGGCCAATCCTTCCTCTGTTAAAAATTCCAGAGTTAGATTTTGAGACTCTACTGGATTCAGCTCCTTTAACAGATATTCCTAAAATCATTGTCAAAACTCCTGAAGTAATGCCCTTCACTTTTGATCATTCATTCCTCACCAGATTGGACTTGCTTCCAGAGTTCCTCTTCCAACTTGGTCAATATTACAATCCAGCTGTCTTGGCCACCAAACTCACCATTGGCAACAGCGTACATTTCTGAACCCTATGCAGAATTAAGGGCCCAAGTCACTGAGGCTTTATCCATAGCTCTGAATTCTTCTAATCTTGAAAGCATCCTAGATTGGAATATCACAGCTTATGCTCTTCACTTTTCCAACCAAGTTCTTTGAAGTTGGGTCACGAAGCTTCCAGCCTCTCCTAGTTTCCATCGCTCTTTCTGCTTAAGCTTCCAAGAAGCTCATAGTCATCGCTTGCAAAATGCCATCTGCTCCTTGCATGACTATCTCATTTCTGGAGCATCACATCATTATCTTCCGCTGATGGCTTTGATAGGGGGCATATTTGGAAACCCCCATCTAGTATCCCTTGTTTGTTGCCAGCCCATATGTCCAGTGTTCTTGACGAAGCCCATTGACAAGCGCCCAAGACCAATCTTCTAGCTCTGGTACCATATCAGGATTACTCAGGGTTATTTGCCAACTACCTCTTCTTGTACTGTTGCTTCCCTCCCCGCTCTGGGGTATCACGTTTGGCTTCTTCCAACATCTCAATTTCCTTCCCTAGTCACTTTCTCAAAGGGAACTGCATCCGCTCAATGAACTTGGTTATTTGTAGGTCTAGCCCTCATTAGCATCCAATCTCACATAGATTTTGATGGGTTATTCACTCCTACTGTGATCCATCCTCCCTCCCCAAGAGGCAACGTAGGCGGAATCATCCCCAAATTGGGGATAATCAATAAAAAATAAAAAATTATAAAAATATATATGGTTTTCCATGCAGTTTCTAATAATCTATTTTTTCAATACTTTTATCAATCTTTTATTTTTTTTCTTCTTTTTTCCATGGGACTTGACCTTGTTTCAGTTCAGCAGTCCATCTTTTTATTCTATTCCCCCAAACTGGATCCTAGGTATTTTCAAACCTATCAGTTTTCTATGGTTCAGAGGTCTTACTCTTTAAGACTTAACCATCTAGATTGATTCAGAGGTCCTTTTTTTGGACTTGAGCAAATCATCAAGACATAACCAACTTAATGGTTCAGAAGTATTTTTGGAACTCTTTTTTATTTTTTTCATCAATCCATTGCTTCAAATACTTAGCATAAACTCAATTTACAACCCTTCCATCCAAGAGGTTCTTGATGGAGTAGGCATCCGTCGCTGTCTTGACAATAGTCTCAAATGGACCCAACCACAATTAATCCAGCTTGTTTCTTCTCCTGAAACCATGCATATTGCAATAGGCAATCTTTTGCCTATTTGGTATTCTGATAAGGCCAGTCTTTTCTTATTGTCCATCATTTTCGCTCATATCCTTTTCTTCAAAGTAGTATTGAATGCTTGAGATTGCATTTCAATTTAGATATTTGTCAATCAGTTCAGTACTGCTCAGAACTCATCCCTGATGTTGGTTCCACCACCAAATATAAAATTGGTGGCAACGCGGCCTTCCTCCCATATAGCAACTCAAATGGCATTTTTCCCATCGCTGTATGATGACTGATTTGTAGGCAAATGTCACCAAACTCAGGTACATTCCCCACACAGAAGTTCTTCTTGCAGCCAGCTTCCTCAGTGTCATGGCCATCATTTCATTAACTCGTTCCACCATTCTGTTCATCTCTAGCTGGTAGGGTACAGACATGACTCCTCAGAGCCCCATCATCTCATTTAACTTTGGGATCACATGAGACATGAATTTTGTCCCATTGTCACTCAGCAGGACCTGTGGGCATCCATGTCAGTATACTACTTGATCCAGATGAGCTTTGTGGTACTGGTAGCATCTACTTTCACCAGTGCTTTGTCTCAACCCATCTCATCAAATGATTGATCACAACTATTATATACTTGACTCACCCTGTGCTCATCGTCAGCAGTCCCATCACATCAATGTACACCATATGCCAAGCAAATCCAGGGTGGACCAGTTGGTATCCAGTCATATTCTTATGTGGCTTGTGCAACTGGCACTCCACACAATAAGCTATATAGTTGGCGACATCATAGGTGATTGACTCCCAGTAGTAATACTGGTAAATATGATAAGTCATTTTTCTCAGGCCTCCACGCCTGACAACCTTATGAGCAACTTGAACGATAGCTGCTCTTTCTGGTAGCTTTGGAAATAGTAATTTCTTCCCGTTAAAAGTCTTGAAAACTTGTCCATCCATGATCACAGTGTTTTCCATCACTTTTCAAAGTGCACCTTGAATTTCTCAGGGCTCGTTCCTGATTTCTCCATTGATATTCTCTGGAATAACTCATCCGCCTTCTGGTATACCATCTGGACCATTGGTAACCACAATAAGCCATCCGCATTCAGATGAGAAGCCCCCACTTAGAAGACAATCTCATAATCATAAGTCTATAACTTCAATGCCCATTGGGCCAGTCATCCTTCTGGTTCTCATGAATTGTGTAGCTAACACAACGAGGAGTGGTCCAGCACCACTTTGAAGTGCATTCCGTGGATTTACACCCAAAACTGTTTACAGGCGTAAATGCCCGCAAGGCATTCATGCTCAGTGAAGGTGTAATTCCTCTCAGTGGCTGAGAGTTTCCAACTCACATATGCTACCAGATGTTCATCCCTGATTTCATCCACTTGGCTCAATGCAGTGCCGATTGCCATCAATGATGCATCAGTTTGTATAATAAACTCCCAATAAAAATTCAGATATTTAAGAATTGGCGAATCTATCAAATACCAGTGTAACTCATCGAAGGATTTCTATGCTTATTCATTACATACAAATCATTTCTTTGGATCCTTCAACAGATGGAATAAGGGCTTGGCAATTCTGGAAAAGTCCCAAATAAATCTTCTATAGTATCTGACCATTCCAAGGAACACTTGGATATCTTGGACACTTTTTAGCACAGCCATTAATTCTATGGCTTTGATATTCTGGGTTTGCAGCTGCAGTTCAACAGAGTTGATAACTAATCTCAGATATTCCAACGCTTTCTTGAAGAAGTGTCACTTCCTCAGCTTAATCTTCATGTTGGCCGCTGAAATTCTCTTAGACACTTCCTCCAAGTGGTGTAAATGGTCATTAAACGTCCTACTGGACACATGATATCATCCAAGTACACCAGGACGCATGACAACTTCAAGTCATTTAATATAGCGTCCATGGCCCACTGGAACGTCGCAGGCGCATTGCACAGACCCTGGGGCATCCTCATTGGTTGATATAGCCCCTACATGGTAATAATCACGCATTTTTCTTGGTCTTTTCTTGGCAAATCAATTGGCCAATATAATGATATCAAATCCATCACAGAGATATAATTGACTTAACCCAATCAATCTAATGCATCGTCAATTCTTGGTAGGGGATACAAAACTCTTTCTTCATAATCTTATTCAGCTTTAATTAATCAATCACCACCCTATTAGAGCCATCCTTTTTATTTACAATAAGAATTGGACTCACCCAGGGACTTGACGATAAAACTAGAAGTTTAAGCTTCAATAGTTTGCTGATTTCTTCTTCCACTACCACTTTGGCTGCTTTTGACCATCAAATTGGTCTCATCCCAAAAGGCAATTTTCCCCATTATTGCCCTTGTGGATCACTTCTCTTGCACATCCCAAATCATGGTAGTCCTGGGTGAATACTTCCTGATATTTTTTGAGCAATTTGAGCACCTCCTCTTGCTGTCCTTCCGTCAGATCAGTGAGTTTCTCTTGATCAACCAATAGGTTGATACTCTCGGTTACCCCAGCTGGTAATCCCATCTCATCAAGGGTCCCAAAATTGTGAGATTTCCCCAGTTTTCCTGTTGGGATTAGATGAACAAACACGACGATCTGATTCTTCTTAATCTTCATCAGTTTTCACTTAAATTCACCTGGAGAACTCGAATTTCTCCATGGCCCAGCATTATTATTCCTGGAGCCACCCAAGGCTCTACTCTGGACTTCTTCCAGGGGCTTCTGACTTCCCCATACAGTAACTCTAGTATCTCTTATGTCAACCCTGTGTCAACTATCATTTGTGATCCCAGCAGTATGGTTTTTGCATTTTTTGTACCTCAGTGGAACTCTACAATTTTCTAGGATTTCTGTCAGCATCTCTCATCACTTCCAACCAATTAGTTGGTATCAGTTTGGGACAATGCTGTCATTGTATATCAAGTTGATGAAGTTATTTCTCCTACTCAGTGGAGCTTCCCCATCCTTCTAATAGACCAATGGTAACGTCTGACCCAATATGGTCAATGTATTACCCTTAAATTTATAATTAACTCCGTACTTCCATGGAAATTCCATCCTGATCAGAATGTCATAGTTTTGGTTGGCCAAAACTTTCGCTGGTGCAGACACCACCAAGGATCTGAATCAAAAGGGCAGAGTGCTATATGCTCCACATGAGATGGTGGTATTCGTCCCAGCTGACCCATACTCCTTCTTGTGTTCCAAGTCAGGAGAGATCTTCATCCTCTTCATCAGCTTGGCTGAGACAATATTAATAGGCCCTCCGCTGTCAACAATTGCCCTCACCCATACTCAAATCAATAGTATATCTATATATGTACACTTGGAGTATTGTAAGATAGTATTTACTGAGTGTATAGCAGCATTATTAGCCGAATTGAGGGTGTGAATGATATGCCAATAAATCAGGAAATAATTCCTTAATCGCGCTGATGGGGATTGACAGGTTTGCCTCATCTAATCGAACTTTGGTCAATACTTTGGGATTATCTACAGCTCGAATCTTGTCCTCTAGTTGTTGGGCATACAGCTGGGCAACTTCTTTGATTATCTCAGGGTCAATCCCCTTTACCCTGGATCTCGTTGCCACATTCACATTCAAATTGACCAGTTGATACAATTGATCCTGAATGTCTTATCCATAAACAGATCACTGATGTCAATTTCCTCATGCATAATATCAGGAGGAACAGGATTCTCTTCAGCTCTAGACTGTTCCCCGTCTATGCCGTAGGCCCTTTTCCTGACTCCTTTGCAGTTGCAGACTTTTTGCTTGGCCCATGTTGATTTGCTCCTTAGGTTTTCTTGCAATGTAAATCGTAGACCCAGTTCTCCATATTGGTAACAGACTTTCTCCTTCTTATTAATATGTTTAAAGTCTTTGGGCTTATTCCCCAGCACGGTTCAGTTGTCATCTCATTAGCACCCTCGTTCCCCTTTGTGGGATTCAAATTAGTGCTGGGTTTAACTTTAAACTTCTGTTTGTGGCATCAAAGGCTGCTCCCAAGATTTTAAAATTGTCTACCATCTGAGAGGTGGTAATTTCCATCATGAGTATGGAAGACATCATTTGGTGCAAATTGTGGTAGGGCCAAAGGGCTGCTTGTAATGCAATTCTGGCATCAAAATAATCCAGCACCTTTTCTCCAACCAGGATTTGCGATTCATGGTAGAAATTATCAGCAAAGCTTGCTAAGGATTCATCTTTATGGAATTGTATGCTCATAAACTCTTGTTTGAGCTTCACCATGTGCGTTGGGCTTTCAAATTCCTTCATAATGGCTGCTTTGGCCTCTGTGTATGACCAGCTGTCCCTTTCCAGTTGGGGCAACACTAGGTTTTGACAATCAGTGTCTAGGCAATTCATCACTGTCAATGCCTTTTGCTGATTGCCATATCCATACATTGTTAAATAAACAATTATAAAAACGCTGGGGCGTTATCCCAATGGAAAGTCAGCAATTTTGGTGTCGCTTTGAACTTTCTGGGGTTTCTCTAGCAACCTCTCTGGGTTCAGCTACTTGGCTCACTTGGGGAGTGATTTTGGGTGGCATCTCTGAAATAGTGGTAAAAGCGGGTGGCATATTCTTAGGGTAGTTGTATTACCAAACATTATACAGGGAGTTCTTTCTTCAGCATTGCTCACTGCATATGGCTCACATTCACATTAGTGAGTCTTTAATTCCACACTCTGTTTAATATGCTTCTCAATATCAGTTCTGAGTGCTCTTAAACAAATGCAATCCGCTTCATGCTCCATTTTCAGAAATAAGACTTCTCAAATTAAGTCCCCTTCTTTCTTCTTTAATGATGTTACTTTTCCAAGTAATTCATTCCTGAAACTTGCGACATTATTGACCCATTCCTCCATCTTGGTGACTCTTTCTTCCAAGGCTGTGAATTTTCAATGATCTGCTGAGTTCAGGGCGTTCTGATTAATGGTTGTTAACTCCATCCATAGTTTTCTTATCTCATCTATATACAACATCACTTCTAAGTTCTTCTACTCAACTATACCCCTGTAGTCAGCAACACTTTGTAAAAATTTATAGGTTTTCTGATTATTTTTGGCCAATCACCCATATAAATATATTACTTGCACAGGTTCAAGTTTTGTGCAGTTCTCCGCATTCTATAGTAGTTGATATAATCATTTGATAATAGTATGGCGACTATTATCCATAGTTGAGTGAAAGTATTAAATTTAAGTCCAACGCTTGGCCAGTATTTCCTCTCAAAATACTTTTGAGTCTTGAATAGGGATTTGTTACCTCGTACCACCTAACTCAATCTACTCTTAGATCCCTGTTTATAGTTTCTCTGGTTTGACACACAGTCAGCAGCAATCCCTGATTTGATTCAGATTCTTCTCTGGATCCCCGCTCAGATCCTTACTCTTTATCTTAAAGAGTCTCCCAATTATCGCACACAGCAATAATATTCCTGTGAAAGAATAGAACAAATGGATTCTGATAAAGTTTACTAAGCTAATGCTCTAGTAAAAGTGATCTGATAATTTGTGATATGGTAACTTATGATCTGACAAATTATGATTAAATATTAGTGTATTCTAGGAATTTATAATGGGGAATTTGGAGCCCAACCTTCAGTTGGCACCTCCTCAATGAAATGGCAGCTGTTGTCATTGAATCACCCATCCTCGTCTCAGCAGCAATGGTCTTCCCCATCCTGGTTAGTATTCCGTCATTAGACATCCTTGAGACCTAAAATGAAAAAGAGTCATAAAATGTGTCCCTAACGGTTTCCTCTTGATCCAAGTGAACCAACTATATTTGGCAAGCAACCTGCTTAGGTAATGGGACTTGTTACCCATTAAGGCAGGTTGTGATCCAATTGATCAATTTTCTAGTTGCAGGCGGCATCATTCGCCTCAAAACATGCTCCTTAAATTCCCAATCAGTTGGTGATGAAACCTGACCAATCCCAATTGGTACACCTGATAGGTAATCAACTATCAGATGCCCCTATTTCGTTGTCAATCTGCCCTATGAGTTCTTAAGCATTCATCTGGATTGATCCCTAATGGAGCTGACCAGGCGAATAATATAAAAAACCCCAAACATAGTTACCCTGAAATCAGGGTCAACTGATATTAAATTTACCTCACATTAGGGAATTATCCCCTAGAGATCCCTGGTAATCTAGCTGGCTGGGAATATGGGCAAAAATCCCAACATGGGGATAATCCAGTTGACTAGTAAGTGGCATTATTGTATGTAAACTGCGCCAGAGGAAGGTCAGAAGCTCAGGCATCCTGAGTGGAAGAAGCATAGCAGTGAAGATACTGCGTAAGGATCTGGTTATATTTTTTCATCTGGCTGTCAACTGCAGTGGTATGTGTTGGAACAGCACAGCTTGATCTATATGATAACCAGAAGTGCAGTCCAAAAATGCGTGATAAACTGGGGCCCATAGTCACTCACCACCTCCTGAAGTAGGCTGAATATTAAGAAAATGTAGTGAAAAGGTAGCCTGGCTGTTTCCTCGTTGTTTGCTGAAAGGAAGGAGATAAAAAGAGAAATTATTAAAGAGGCCCGTGACTACCATAAAAGTATTCAATCAATTTAAATTAGGAAGCTTAAAAATGAAGTGAATAGATACCAAGGTCCATGGACTTTGTGCCTGCTGAAAGGGATGAAAGACCGTTCCTACCTGAACTATCAGACTTGTCTCATGTGGACATCATGCAATTAGTGATCAAAATTGGTAAATATTTGGAGATTCCTAGCCAGGTAAACAACCGCTTCACTAGATAAAGACACTTTTTATTATCTGGGTGTCCCACCACTTGGGGGTCATGATGAGCATAAATTATCTTGACATGAATTTTAAGAGCAACCCAAACTCTCCCCCTGAATAAAACTATCCCATTGTTAATGAATAAATCAACATATGAGACATCAGGGAAGATAGTCAAATAACAGCATCCCATCTAAAGAGGATGACTTTCTAGCCAGTACCTTAGAAACCAAAGGTTCCTCTGGGCCCAGTCCACCACAGGAATTGTGGGAGAAACAATAACTAAGATCTGGGCTGGCGGGATCACCATAGTCAAGTCCTGGACGACCTCTTCTAGAGGGCTCAAAGAAGAAATGTGGCTCAAAAGATTTTAGGGGACATTATGGGCCTCTTTACAAACTCGTATCTATATTATTAAAGCTACACAGGTATGATAATGAGGGTCTAATGATGCTCCAAATTCTGTCTTCCTGAAATACATTGGGGCCTGATGGTCTGTCTTGATAATAGCTCATGCCGCGCTCCTTAGAGAAGATTATACCACTGTTCAAATAACCATGCTACAGCAGCAACCTCCATGTCATATTTGTTTAAGGATTGCTCTTAAGAAATGATATTGAGTGAGAATTAGGCAGCAGGATATTCCAACCTTCATGTTTATGAAGCAAAACATTCTTCAACGCAGCCTTAGAGGCATCACAAGCCACTGTAAAAGCCCAGGATGGGTCAGCGTGCTTTTTGAACTGGAGGCGCCACAAACATTTACTTGATTGCATAAAATCATGTTGGCACTTTTCCGTTCATCTTAAGAAAATGTTCTTCTTGTCAGCAGATGAATTGCTGCCATCATCTGCAAGAGCGCACAAGAAAATTTCTTTAAGAAAATGATGGTAACCAGGAAATTTTGCAGATGCTTCTGCATTGTAGGCGTGGGCCACGAGAGAATGGTCTCCAACTTGCTGGGGGATGACGTACCCATCCTTTGAGACCAGGTTACCCAAGAAGATGTCATACTTCCAGTTTGACTCATACTTTAAAGGCTTCACATAAAGATCGGCCTTCTTTAGCACAGCCAGAACCACTTTTAGGTCCTACACATGATACTCATAAGTGGGGGAGTTTATGAGGATTTCATTGATTATATCACTGCACAGGTAAAATGCAGATACCACAGAACGGCATCAATCATATGCTGAAACATGGCAGGCGCTTTCTTAAGATCTAAGGGTATTACGACGAGATTGAAAGATACCCCTTCCTAGTATGAATGCCCATAAGCAACCCTGGCCATCAGCTCTACCTAAATTTAAATGAAAGAGTTCACAAGGCAAGCTTTAAAAATTTCTGAAAATTTTACAATTGCTTGGTTGATGGTCTGTTCAAGGAGAAGGGATAAGGGTTGTGCATGGTGACGTTATTCAAGTGACCATATTCCACACAAGGACGCATCTTACCATCGGCTTTTTGTTCAAAAATGAGAGGGTAAGCAATGATGAAGAACTTCCAGTTTATCCAACTCTTCTGTAGCATATACTCTAACCAGACCTTCAACAAATTGTCCTCCTGTTTGGTATGAAGATTTAACAGGCAATTGATGTTCACCAAATATAATGTCAGATAGAAAGCCAAGTGACTCATAATGGAGTGGAAGATGATTGGCTTTCTCCATATCAAAGATATATTTATATTCCAAAAGCGCAAAATCTTGTGGAAGCTCCATGGTAGAAGGAATAGAAATGACAGATTTCACCCTCCTTTAACCTGCTAATGTATTTTGGGAAAGAAGCTCCCCCATAACTGGGTATTCTCAAGAGGTTAAGAGTTATAGTCCATATTGATATCAACTTGTTACGGCGCCACCAACCCATTTTCAGGATAACTTGGAATACAAGATTTGGCACTGTGGTAATTGACTACAAATGCAGGAAATTGTGTATAGAAAAGGGTACAGGACACCTTAAATATAGCAGTTTACTGGTGCAGAGATGCATTCAACATTTATGAATCCATTTCAAGGTCTAAATTAAGATCCTGTGCCATTTTTAAACACATATAATTCCTACCGCTCCAGTATCCACAAGAGCATCAATTGATAACATATTGAATCCAACTGAGACTCAAGAGGCAGCAAAAATTAGAGATGAGCTTGCTTTTCTGCAACAGCATGGGTCATAACCACCTGATATGGGGTAATTACCGGGCATCAGCAGAACAGGGATCTAAAAGGGTAATTAAATCATAAGCTTGTAGAATCATCTTAATTGCAATTTGTTGCAACGCAGATAACACAGGCACCAGAGGATCCATGTGTACCTGCTTATCTTTAGAGTTAGACTAACCACAGAACCTGGCAATATGAACTAGGGGAATTGGAAGAAAGGGGGAAACGACATAAGGGAATGACAAGACGCCAACCCCTGAAATCAAGCTAGAATTTATACTCTGAGGAAAAGAAGATTAACCGGCAACCTTAATATTCTTTAATCTTATCAACACGGCCTTCATGAAAAATACTTTTGATATACTTTCTATCCCCAACTAAGAACACCAAAGTGTGGCAATAATAGAGGTGGCCCCTGCAACTAACTGCTCCAAGGGAAATTAACTAAAAAGCCCTGGAGAATGATTAACGGAAACATGATCAAGAGCTGCCCAAAGTACTTTAATGAGCATCTTAAATGAAGGCTTTAAGCCTTGAGCCTGAACCAGGAAATCTTTAATGAAAGAAGACCTTTCTGAGGATTCTGCACCCAAGGTGAAGACGTGTAAGAGTTGAGCCAAATTTGATACAGGGAATTGAACACTGAAGACACCAAAGTCATTAAATGAGTTTACACTCCATCTTTGTTATCTTAACGCAAGATTTCATGCACACAACTGTGGGCATCTCCTTCTACTACATCCAGGAGAGCTACTTTTTTGAAATCTATAAGGGAGGAGAAAGCTGCAGTATTTTATGAGAACTGAACCTGCAACTCTTTTAAGGTGTCTAAAATTTAGTCGCCAATTTTGAGAAAGGTAAGTTGAACACACCCCACTGTATAAGGTAAGTGTGGAGTTAAATCAGGGGAGAAGCACGTTGAGTCAGGGCAAACTCCACCACTGCGCAGAAAGTTTTAATAATCCACAAACTGACCATACAAAGAACACTAAAATAAGCAGGAATTGTTTTCAATTTGTGTAACAAGAAACATCGCATCACATATTTTATAGACAAGGTTGGTGATAGCTGAAATTAGGGGTCATTATATAATGTCATAGTAACATCTAATAAGGCTGAGACTGGCCTTCCAGTATGGGTGAGTAGACACCTAACTTACAATCCAAAATACTAAAGGTATAGATGCCCATATAACTTTGTATCTAATCATAAGGGAGAGAACTGAGGGCTAGCAATGCAAAACAAACGTTACCAGTACCCCCATAAGTAACCAAACGATAGTAATGGTAGCCGCTGCTGATTACAAGGAGGCAGCTGGTTTGTGCACAGCATAAGGGGGAAATCACTTATATCAGGAGCAGTGGCACTTGTGGAGGTGCCACAAAATTTGGTGAACTGATAGGGAAGCACATCAAAGAGCAGGGCATGATCCTGACGCCGCAAGGCACTCAATATGGGGGCAAACCCAAGTGGGCCCCACACCAGTACCCTCACTCCAGCAGCGAAGGCAACAGCGTTGTGTTAATGGCCACTATGGCTAGTCATTATAAATACAGAAACATGGCAACTTGAAGGGGATCATGAAAAACTGATAACAAGAATAGATAAACTTGAAAATTTTGGCAGGATCTTGTTTATTGTGAAACAAAGGAAAAGGTAAGACCAACAACAGCGCCTGTTAGGGCTCTTTTATAAGAGATAAATGCTTGAGGAATATGGAAATTTTGCAAGAATCTCGCTAGGCACAATCACGCTCGATTCCAGTGTAATGGAACAATAAACTGCTATCAATGTTGATTTGGATTTTACCAGACCAGATGGATCATTATCAAATAGCTGCAATTTCTTGGCAATACATTTCTTCCTAGCGAGCCAGTGACAAATTTGCACAATGACTGATATGGCACTTAAAGCCAGGGTAAGTAGGGGCGGTACCATTTTGATTCAGATGGGTTCAACACACCCAAACATGTAGGGGCAGGATTGCCTTCACTGGTGGTGGTGGAAAGTCAGATGGGTGATTTCTAATCTGAGACCAATTTGAACAATTCAAATATTAGCTTAGTATTGACCTACTACTATTAACAAAACTTGAACTAGGCAGAGATGCCTCCTGGAAGGGTGGGAGGCCGCAAACTTCCTGCTGGCGATAGCTCCTGGCCACCATTACCTCATGACACCCCCCTTCATTCTTCTTAACCAGCTTCTTAGTGGTTAGGAGAGGTTCTAAACAAACAATATTTGGGAGGTAGGCTGTCACACACCTCTCATCAACCACATGATCTAAAGCGCCTTGGTTGATGAGGGGATGAGCTGCCTGTTTAGCCCCTTCTTGGTCCAAAAAGGATGCTCCTCCCAGGTATTGGGATTAGACCCATTTTCAGAAGTCAGGCCTCAAAGATCGCTTTGTAGGTTAACATATAGGATGAATTAAATTAGATATAAGATAGAAGTTAAAAATCCTCTTCCTTTATTAGAATATTTTGGGACCCTTTTAAAGGGTCAATAATAATTTATATATGTAAAAGTTTTTATTCTGATAACTAACAAGATAGATATCAGATCAATCATAAACTAAGTAAAGGAATATTAAAATAAGGTTGCTACAAAGCACCTGATAGATTCAGATAGGAATGACTTCATCCCAATTTGGATAAGACATCATCCTATTAGGATATAGACTCTTGAGACTTGGTCTTAAGGGAAGTGTCAAGGTTTACCTCAGGATGAGGCTTAACCTTAAGTGGGTAAAATCCTGACAGAGCCCTCCTTAAGCCTTGTCCTAGGGGGGAACCTCTTCAACCAGTGTCGAGGGGATGAGGAAAACCAGAGGCATCTGAAATTGGTTGAGTTTTTCAATATTAAATGGTTTCCTTATTTGGATAAAGTCGCTTATCACCAGGAGAAGATAGCAATGGTTGTTTTGCTTAAAATCTTTATCTAAAAATAGTTAAATAAGGTTGTCTTGATAGATATTATTTGGTCAGATAGCAGCTTAAATTGATTGTCCAGCAAATGTGGTTTAATGGGAGAATTATTGAACAGCAGTAAAATTAGTGTTGTTGGAATCAAGTCATTCCAAACGTGAGGCTTTAAAACATTTCAAATGTTCAGAGTTTGAGATAGGCATCTTTTGAAATGGACAATTATGCTTTAGACAATTAAAAATGTGCTGATCTTACATATTGGTAAGATAAAAGTAATGATGCTATAAAGTTAGCAATAAAATAAGAGATCACATGTTATTAGCTTTTCTAAAGTTGAAGATCCTCAATTCCTAAAGATATTGGTGTGCTCATTATAGTTGCAAAGAGTTGAGAAGCCAGTCAACACTGTTAATTGGATTAGTTTTAAAGGTATAAATGTACATCCTTGATTTGAGGAACATCAAGGGTTGGACTAGGCAGATTGGGTATTAAATAATTCTATTTAGAGTGTGATCAGGTAAATTAGCTCTCATATAAAGATCCTTAGTTATATTTTCGAGTTTTTGATTTAAATTGGTCAAAATATTCCTGGTTTTTTTGGAGTTAAATAATCGATTGCATGATTTGGCCCTTAAATCAATTTTTGGACATTAATCCTCGTTCTGAAGGTTGGAGTTTAGCTTTATGGGATCCAACATCTCTCCTGTTGGAGTTTCTCCATAAATTAGGTTTAGCTGAGTAATCAAGGATTAGCTGATTGTGGGGAATTACCAAATTGGAAAGATTGGGTAGAATCAGAATTATCATCGTTCCTAATGGTTAGATCAGGTGGTTTGGATTTTAAATCAAATTAATGGCCAGATTCATGGGTTATACTAATGGTAGGGCCTAAATTGGGTGATTATGACTCTTCAGCCACAAAGAGATTACCTAAATTGTCAGTATAGAATAAATAATTATTAAATTGTTGGGGACTAAGAGAATTAATGAGGAAACAGGTTTTGACTTTAGTATCCTTGAACAGATTATTAGTCTCGTCCAAAGCCAGATTTTAAAGTAAGGTTGATTTTTTCATCGTAGAAGTTAATTCATCCTCATTAATTTATTATTGGACAGATAACAGTCTCATCCAAGGTTAGGTTTTCAATTGAGGTTGATTTATCTATCTTAGGGTTCATTTCCTCATTATTGATCTGATTGTTGGATATATTATTAGTCTCATCCAGAACTTGATCCTTAGTTGAGGGGGATATATTCATCTTAACTGGTTTACTTAAATTTTTGGAATCTTGGCAAGCTTGATTGGCAGAATTGGCAAGAACATTTTTTGTGCCTTTCATATGTACTTATTTTCCATTTACAACTATCAGCATACCCACTGATCTCTCTTAATTTATTAAGTCTTTATGAGTACTGCCTATTGTCAGTCTCCTCATGAGGAATTTTAAGATTTGGATAATAGCTGCATAAATAAGCTCCTCCATTTGGTTCTCAGTAGACTGATAAGCATGTGCCCATTTGATGGGAATTAGATTAAAAGGTATGAGTTTTTACAAGTCTTCTGTGAGCTTGACAAGTTGGCTGCAAAGTTGATTTAAAAACTTCTCAGAATCTCAAGTATAAAATTGATTTGGTTGACCATGGTTGAGGTTTTGTCCTTGTGGTGCAACTCAGAAGGGACCTGGCAGTGAGCAACAGTGTTGGGATTTGACCTATTTTTATAAGGCAGGCCTTTGGAGATCGCTTTGTAGGTCTGCATATAGGATAATTTAAATTAGATATAGGATAGAAGTTAAAAATCCTCTTCCGTTATTAGAATATTTTGGGACCCTTTTTATAGGGTTAATAATTCATATAAATAAAAGTTGATATTCTGATATCTAATAAGATAGATTTGAGATCAATCATAATACTAAATAAAGGAATACTAAAACAAGGTTGCTACAAAGCACCTGATAGATTCAGATAGTAATGACTTCATCCCAATTTGGATAGGACATCATCCTATGAGGATCTAAACTCTTGAGACTTGGTCTTAAGGGAAGTGTCAAGGTTTATCCCAGGATAAGGCTTAACTTTAAAAGGGTAAAATTCCAACACCAGGTAAGGTGCAGGGGATGCTCCTCAGGACTTAAAAACCCCAAGTTAATATATCAAATACAAGTGCTGAACCATTCCTTAATGCCCATCAGTTTTCCATGGTAGAAGCTTCCAAACCTGAAAATATTGCCTTATATGATGTGTCAAGATTGTGATATGACTGGATGATAAGCCCTGAATTGTTACTACAGATTGGTGAGAGTTTGCCAACTATGATGACTAATTATGACTATTTAGGCGCCTTGATGTGAGGCAATATTTGGTTAGAAAGGGCTTTTTTTGGATCACCTCCAAGTAAGGTGATAAGGTGATGTTGACATTTAAAAATATTCATTAGATTGCCTCAAACTAAGGCAATAGAGAATTTAAGAATACCAATTCTGCCAGAATTAATAGGAATATGGCGGAAACAAATATTCCAAGCCAAGGAAGCAGTATTATCTAAAGTCACTAATATATAAGTGAGATGAGGCGATTGAAGGAGGAGTTTTTAATTGGATTGAGAGCGCAAAGTAGAAGGAATCTGCTTATATTAAAATAAATAAAGAATCGTGGTTGGAGATTATTGATTCATACTTTTATTATCTATTTACTTTGTTTGGAGAACTAAAGATTCTCACATTGTCCATAGATTGCTTGGTGGGTTTGACTAGTGCAACCCTTACAGTGTATCCCAACGGTATCACCATAATTATAACATGATGCAACCCTTGAACCAGTTGCCTTGCTGGAATCTGGTTTGCCCAAGATCATTTTTCTTCTAATTTCCAAAACTGCAACACCTGAAATTATAAAGCTGCACCAAGATGCACATTCTGCTATAGTGCAAGTTTGATCAAAAAGCATGGATAAATTACAAAAAGTTATTCCCCTGAAAATGCCTCTTAGATGTGATATATGTCAATACCTGCATGACTGCTGAAATTACCTCAATAATTATTTTAAGCCACTCAGAACAGTTTAAATTGGATAATTTAACCATACCTTTCAATATCTTGCACCTCAATCTGCAAATGCCCCTGTCAGGACCACAGGTGTTGCTACCATGTATCGCTTAATATTTTGAGGCCAGGGGATCTGAAGGTCCTGGTTGTCAGATTATATTTTTTGCTTTTCTTGGTTGAAAAGTCTTTACTCTGGATACTCTGCATGGAGTGGTAAATATTAAAAATGTTTGTCCTTAAGCTAATAGAGGTAGTCCAATTTGACTTTAAATGGTAAAGTAGAGAGTACTCTTTATTTGCTTAATATCCAAAATAGAAAAGATATAGGAAGTTTTTTGATAAATCTTTGAGATATTCAGATAAGATCTATATTTGTCATGAACAGGGGATTCTGCGGCAGGCTAGTCATCTCAGTCAAGTAGGATTTTCTTGCAGCATGGATTGAGTTTGAACCCTGAGGTTGGGAAGCTCCTTAGGATCAATAGTTGACCACATAAATTGGGGTTGATCCCCGACTTTGAGAGCCCTTAAAATTTTTCAGGGATTATTCCTAATAAATGTTTGGCTATTTGGTTAGATTAGATTGATTCTCTTCTGGCTGACACATTTGAATCTCCAATTTGGGCAGGAATCCCAACAACTCCCCCTCTATATCATGGCGTAGGGGGAAAATGGATGGATAAAGCGACTATGTACACGGTTTACTATGGTACCCTGAATGACCTCTACAATTGAGTGTTTGCTGCTCCACTTATGAATGACTTTGTAGGGCCCCGACCACTTAGTGCCCAATTTGTTGTCATGACCTCCGGACTGATGATGGTATAAAGGGATTAGGTCACTCAATTGGAAGGTGTGCAGGGGTCATGATTGTCATTAAATTGATTAGTTTCTCTAATATTTATAGCATATAGGTTCTTGAGAGGCCAGGGCCTAAATTTGGATATTTTATTTGATAAACTTCTCATAGTGACTTCATGAGCTTTGGGGGAGGCTTGGTCAAGCATAACTTGCACTTTAGAAGCAGCTGAGGATTTCTGTACAACGCTTGGAAGGGCGATATCTTAATTATTCAATGATAGATGATCCTATAGGCCAGAATTGCATGAGGCAAATATTGGGGCCAATGAAGGGGGTCAGTCATACCCATTTTCTGGAGGTTTGGAGTTAAAATGCCTTTTTCCCAAAATAGCATTTCGTTGGTTTCAGGATGGTAGAGGGTGGAGAATACCTGTGTAATTCCCATCAGTTTGAGTAAATCTTTTAATAATAACAATTGGAAGTTTTGCCGTTATCAGAAAAAAATACATTAGGGCGCCTATGCTGGGTGATAATCCAATTATATAAATGTGGCGGTAGCTTTTGCCAAAGCTGAGGGTATTGATACAGCTTCTATCTACTTAGTTAAATGATCCATTGCTAGGAGTAGGATCTGATGACCATTAGAGGCTTGAGGGAGAGGGCTCACAACATCAATGCTAATAGTATGGTATGTTTACAGGGTGAAATAACTGGATATTGAGATCGGGGATTAGGTCCAGCTTGACTTTTGCATACCAGGTATGGCTCTAATACATCCTGGATTAAAACAGGCATCCTTGCCAATAACAATAATCTTAAGCCACTGGTAGGTTTTCCAAATTCCCCGTGGCTAACTTGCCAATCTTCCTTCAGAATGACATCAGTTTGAGTTGAAGGTCATACATAGAGCACTCACTTTTTGGAAACAAGTTTGTACAATTGGCCATCTTTGACTTTTAGATTCGCCTATTTTTTGCTAATTCCTTTTGAAATGTTAAAATTGTTACTCCATAAATGCAATTGTGTTAGGAGGTCGTAGAGTCTATCTTCTTTAGGTTCAGTTAAAGTTAATAAGGGTAGCTGGGATAGGCAATTCATATTTTAATGTATGAGCCCTTTTTAATGGATGATAGAAAAGTTGTAGCTTTAAAGTTTTAACATCCATTGGGGTAATCTCCAGTTGGGTTCCTTCTTTGCTGTAGCCATCGCAAGAAAGCATAGCTGATAATTATAAAAAATGTTTCTCATATAAATAAGGTCACAAATTCTTAATAGCCAGTAGGACCACCAAGCATACACGTTATGCAATGCTATAATTGCATTTGGCTCTGGTTAAGGTCTTGCTATAGTAGGCAATAGGATAGTCCACTAAGTTTTTGTTGTGCTGAGATAGTATATCTCTGCTGGATATATTGCTTGCATTGGTAAGGATGAAAAGGTTTATCAAATTTTGGATTAAAAAGTACTGGAGAGTGGGAGAGAGACACGTAGCAGGTCAAAGGCCTGCTGTTGCTCTTCAATCCACTGGCAGGGTATTCCTTTCTTCAATAAATACACTAGAGGCTCGGAGGTGTCTACAAAGTGGGGAATAAATTGGTGATAATATCCCACCATCCCTAAGAAAACTTGTATGTCTTGTAGGGATTTAGGGGGTCAACTTACCAATGGCCAAGACCTTGTCATCCATTGGGGATATTCTGGCTTTACTGACCTTATGGCCCAAAAATTCATATTACTCTGAAAAAAGGTTATTTTGATGGCTTTAGCTTTAGTGAAGCTTGCCATAACTGCTGGAAAACTTGCCTAAGATGATCCATATGTTTGGTAAAGGTTCTTGAAAAAACGGTAATATTGTCAAGATAAAATAAAACATAAGACCATTTTAAATATACCTAAAAAGTCCGTCCATGACGCGTTGGAAGGTAGCAGGATTGTTATATAACCTCTGCGGCATTCAAGTTTTGATTTAAAAAATCCTTTGCTTGAGATGAGGGCACATTTTTCCCAATCCACCGGTGATATATTGATCTGCCAGTACCCACTGGTAAGATCCATAGCCAAAAAATAGTGGGAACCCAACATCAAGCGTAAGGATTCATCTATAAAAGGCAATATATAATTATCCTTCTTGTGATTGAATTGAGGTGGCGATAATCCATGACAACAAGGGGCCACCATTTTTTTCCAGATTAATAAAAGTGGGGAATCCCACTGGCTTTTAGAAGGCACGAGTAATCTGGCTTCCAACAGTTGCTGTAGCTCTAGGGCCACTTGAGCTTCCTCAACTTTACATTTGTGGTATGGATGGGATTTGAACGGATGGTGAGTCTCAGTCTCAATTTGGTGAATTATCTTGGACATCTTCCCATAGTCATTAAGTCCTGAGGAAAAATTACAGCCATATTCCTCAGGGTGGTCTTTGACGTTCTGGCGTTTGTTAAAGTAAGATTATCCCCAATTTTACTTTTGACCAGAGCTATGGTGGGTAAAAGATCGAATCCCAAGTCTTGTAAGGATCCAAAAGAATGCACATCGGCAATATTCTTAATGGGACATAATTTTATGTAAGCAATAGGGCATGCTGAGGAACTTGTAGGGTTTGGTTCATTGGAAAATCTAATAAGATAGAGATAGATTTTCCGTAGGCAGGATCCAAAATCCCTGGGCTGGTCAATGCTTCTTTTATTTAAGGGTTTGGGTGTCCACTTAGCTCCAAAATTTGATTAGGAGGGGTAAAAATCTTGATCCCTGTATCCACAATCACTTGTGAGCCAGAGGGTATTGTAATAGGATGGGGGGCATATAGAGGGATCCCATCTTTGGGTTTTCACAGCCTCATGGGGTAACTTAGTTTTTTCTCCTAAGACTTAATATTCAACTTTACTAATGGAAGACGGATATTCCAGGAGGCAGGTTCGTTTTTTCAGGGCTCCTTTACTCTTGACTGGGAGTCCAAATATTAACTGGATTTGTTAGCTTAATAGTGAAAGGTACCTTTCTTCATGGTTGATGATGCAACTGAACTCCCACATCATTTAAACTCTAATAAACAACTAATAATTATCATTTTTTAACACAATAAGCGGTGGCAGTAATTAAAAGCTCTTTATAAATAGGAGAGGTAAGGCGGGATATGCCCTAATTGCTTTAGTTGTCTGATCACCAGCCATCCCATATTCAGCATTGTGAGTCAAGTACAGAGACATTTTTATCTTTTGAATAAGTTGAGAGGAGATAATTTTAACCGGGGAATCAGTGTTAACTATTGCTAGAACTTTAACCTTATGAATAACTACCTCTACTCGAGCCTTTGAAGAGCCAAATGGAGAATTAACAGCTAGTAAACACTTATGGGAGGATTTATAGAGAAGCAAGTGGAGGATTTTGCCGTGGCAAAGCCTGGGGCTATTTGATGCTTTTAAAAGCATTGTCTGCCAGCGCTTGGCTTTCAATAGAGGAACTGGCCTTTATAAATTTGATTGGGTAACTGAACAATATAAAAATATGAAAGCTGAAGATCTTTATTACCTTAGGTAGAAAATGGCATGTCGACTACTGCAGGCGCCGCTAACACAAAGCATCCCAGGGTGCTGGGTTTAAGATAAGAGTTTATACAGGGGTATTGAGGTACTTGATTGTTGTCAGCATAAGGAGCCTCATGACCTATACTGACTGGCCTTTTGCCGACCTACTTAGAAAGATATGACAAGTGTCTATCGTATAGTTGTTTCTCTTGCAAAAAGTTCATGATGTTTCAGTAGTAGACGACTTGGGGTGTAACAACTAACACTTGGGAGCAAGACTTTGTATTATTAAAGCAAAGGCGCCCAGTGGATTTGATTAGATCAGCTGGAACTCTAAAATGGCTTCTTTGTTATGGAGGAGAGATGTCCAGTTAGAATTCACCGCTTTAAGATAGAGTAGAACGTTAGGCATATTTTTTAAGCTTTTAAAACAAACAGTGATAGCGTAATCTAAATTAAGATGTTTTCTGACAACTGACGTTTGAGCCTTAAGGTAAAAACGGTGAGCAAACTCAGTGACAATTTCTCCCTAATTAAGGCTTAACCCATAAAAGATTGCTTTTTGTTGATAAAGTTAAGTTGCTCCCAAATTCCCAAACAAAGCAGCCTTGTCATCATCCCAAGTCTGGCAATGCATTAGATGGGGGATCATAATGTCTTGATCTATGCAACTAAAATAGTTGGTTAGATGTCTAAGTAGCTGGGTGTTGGTAGCTTCCTCCATGGCACTTTCATAACAAAATTAGGGAAGTGAAGATGCTCCCCTTTGCCTGGGACATAATTCTCTTTGAATGACAGCACGAATGTGCCGCTGGAGGGGTTAGTGGCTGAACGACTTGAATAGAAACCTGGGGTTGCAGTTTCACCCAAAGAGGAACTGCTATTAATGGAAGATATGTGAGGGTGGAGAGCACCATATGACTTTGTAAGTCGTTGATATGTTCAATTACAAAATTTAATCACTCATGGGTGGCATGAAGGGCTGATTTGGTAGCAACGAGCAGGGTTAACTGCCAAATTTTACATTTTAGCTTAATAGTCACATCACGAAGTTCAAGTTGGGTTGTTTAATGGTGAGAATTCGATGTTTCATCCCACATATCACAGCGGGTAATTTTCCACAAAGTAAGGTGTTATTAATCCAGAGAGGTATCTAACACCAAATCTTTATTGCTTATTGTATTATAATTACACTGTGAACTCAAGGTAAACCTGGTAGGAAGCACCAGTTTTTTTTGGGACCATGGGTGTGATACCACATATCCCTTAATTTGTTAAGACCAGGGGACCCAAAGCTCCTGGGTGTTGGAATACGCCAATTTGAATTTTTTGGTCAAAAGTCTTATTCCAGATATTTTTTCTAAAGAGGCAATTCCTAATAAATATATACCATTTTTTACTTAAAATTGAGAAAATAAGAGAGCACCTTACTGCTTAAAAACATGGTCAAATGAAAGTTAGGTTCAGTCAATCTTTATGCATATTAAGCCAAGATCTATTTCTCAAACCTAATTAAGTTCATCACCTCATAGTTCAGGTTTGAACCCCAATTTTAAGGCTGAAATTTCGTCGGGGATTATCCCTAATACTGGTTTCAGCTACTTTAGCCTCTCAGGTTCGATTCCATCATCTACCTCATTCAAATCTCTTATTTGGGTAGGAATCCCAACAGGCAACGTGACTGATAGATACCCTGGGCACATTCTTTATCCAAGTAAACCAGAGGCCCCAAAATTGTCCCCCTGCTAACTTGAAATGATGGAATAAATCAAAGAAGAGTGCCACCAAAAATCAATCATTAAAACCTTGACCACATACGCCCATTATTGAACCCAGAATATTCCACTTAAAACTTACTATCCTACACCCAATCTGCAGCAATGTTCTACCAATTCCGCAAGAAACCCCAAGACCATGACAAGTTGGTCGCAGACAAATAAAAAACAAATTATATGCACTATAAATAGCCTCAATAGTATTGATTGTGCCTTTTTTGTTTGCTGTGGATTAGACAGTAGGTTTGAGGCGTGCTATAATAAACACCTTGGTGGATATCAGCGCTTCCAGTCACTTTATTGACCTCAAAATGGCCCAGGACTTGAACCTAACGGTTATCACAGGGGTTCCAGTCATGGATGCTTCATGAATAACAATGATCACAGTGTCCTACATGAGCTGTTCCACTTCTTGGCTCACAGTCACCACTTCCACAACAATTTCTTGATTTTTTCAGTTCTTCTATACCCCATGATCTTGGGCATAGGCTGGTGGTGCCAACAGTCAGTATCCATCAGCCTTGAGAAGAATAACCTCATCTTCACAATCCTTCTATCACGCAAGGAAAATCCCTCTGATCCCTACCCTGACAGAAGGCAATGAAATTGTGGCAAAGTTAAAATACTCCTCCTCTGAAGCAATAGATAAACTGTCCACAATGCAGCATATCCTCAAGCCCTATAGGGAGATTATCAGCATAACCGTTCTCTCGACTGTCGTTAAAGTCCAAAAATGAGCTTATAGCTGAAAATTAGTGAAGAGATCATAAAACAAGAAGATGAAAAGAATATATAGTACTTTATTGTGTTATAAAGTGTCACAACTTATAGGGCGCGTGGGGAAATGGTGCATCAGGGAACTTTGTGGCCCCAAGAGATCAGAAACTTTTACTGCCATCCCAATTGACTGCCTGGATGGTGCCCCGTTGAATTGCATTGTCCTCATGACTGCAACAGTTGGGGCAGCGCCTCTCATGATTTGGGAAGTGGGGACGTGATTCCTGAAGGGTATCCCATCAATTCTAATATGTTTGATGCTTCCTGAGCTAATCTGATTTTTGCCTTCAGAATAGAGTTCCGTTTGCGCTGGTTAAGGAGTAGATTGACTGAGGCTCAATTCATGAGCAGGGATTTTTGCTTGCTCATTATCTCAAATCTGGACAAGCCCCCCTCAAGATCCTGTCAGAGGGGGGTATAGAGCTGGAGGAACTGTCCATGCACTTGATTTATCAATGTCCCCTGATTGATGTTGGCAATGGATACTCAGAGTTCACCTTGTGAATGATTTTATAGGGTCCAGACCAAAGAAAGTTGAGCTTATTTTGTCAACTTCTGGGTTGATGGTGATATATGAGAATGAGGTCACCTAATTGAAAATCAAGTAAGGAGGGTCAGCCAAAATTAAATTGAGATGTCTCCCTTTTGGTGGGAGTGACAATTTCTTGTTTGGTTAGGGCTTAAAGCTGGATAATACTTAAATAAGGCCCTCATATTTAGATTGGGGTTCTACAGAGCAGACTATACCTCCTTATGCCACATGTCGCTGATGCCCCATCTCCTATGCTATCTGCCATGGTCCGCCAGATAAAGCAGGCTTGGGTAAAAGTTTATCCAAAGCTTCCTCACCATTTGATATGGCTTCCTAGGCTGATAGCTTATGGGCTGTAGTATGAATTCTTAATAAGATAATCCTTTTGTTTGTCTAATTTTAAATAAAGATGAGTGGAGGCGCCCACATTTGGGTTGGGCATCACTAGTGCTTAAAAAGAGTTTTGAGGAGCGGAGGTTTTGAGAAAAGCTGTACGTTACTTGGAAGCTGAGGAACACGCTCATATAGAGCTTTAAAGGAGGACATTTTATTGACTCAGTGGTAGCTTATTTGGTAGTCAAGCAACGTGCTGGGTATATAATGATTCCAGCAATCAGGGTCAGAGTCAGCCATCTTCCATGAAATAGAGATAAGAAATCCTTTGGTGCATTTCACCACCCGTTGGTTGAAGGGTTATAAGGGGCAGCGAAACTTTAATGTGCCAAAAAGTGAAGTAGATTCTTAGACTACCTGCGAGGCGAAATTTAACCCATTGTACAAAAGCAAAATTTGTGGGTATCCATGCTGTGTGAAAATGAATTAAATAAGGAAAAGAGCCATGGCTTTTGCAGTTGCAGCGGGGGCCAAAATCACTTTAAACCATATGGTCAGATGGTCCATGGCTAGGAGGATATATCTATTTTTATGTAATCCAGTGGGCAGAGGACTATCACATCAATGCTAATGACGCTGAAGGGTCCCATTGGGGCGATGACTGAGTGTTGATATTGAGGACTGGCTCAGTATTTTAATTGTCTGAGTCCTACATGCCTCTAAGACCTCTTAATGGTGTTAAAATTTTGGGCTTAATTGGCTCACTTTTAGCCCTGGATCTCAACTGCACAGGTTCGTGGATCCTGGCATTGATTAATTGAAAGAGATTAATAGATTGGGGCAATAATAGTATGAAGACTATTATTATAATCGATTGCCCAAAAGCCACGTTGAGAGTAAAGTCCAACGCTAAACTGGTGCTTCTTCCTCTTGGAGATATTCTGATCTGATAGGGAACACTTTCCCTATTCCCTTTTCGCAGAGCCAAGCAGAGATATTGATATTGCCAACCTAAGGATATCTGATCCTTACTCTCTTCTCTTAAGAGTAATGTTAAAACAACCAATGTTAACAATCAAGCTAATATCAAGTTAAATCTAATTTTATTAGGAATTATATGGGGTTTTTATAGTTAGAATTGGCACACATTTTTTCAGCTATCCAATGAGAATATTTGTGCTCCTATACTGGTTCTGACCCTTAGTGTTAGGCACCAAATCTCATCAGGTACCATTGCCTTGGGTTTTTAGGCAGAGTAATCCTCAGGCGTTCAGCGGACCAAACAATTGTTATTAGGTACACAAAACCAATTATTTTGGCTGATGATGATTCCACTCTTCCTCCAGCGTTCAAATGTTTTGGTAGTTTCTGACAACTCTAATCCATTCTGCTCTGAACTATCCCCTATAATTTGACTACCGGGTATTATCCCAATATTGAATTATTGCTTAATTTTATTGGGGATGACGCCTGAAGAAATTATCATCTGTTGGCGGCCTCAAATATCATCTGGGATGATGCCCAAAAATAATTCATAGTTGGCGACTTCTAATATCATCAGGGATTCTGCCCAATGATATTCTCATCAGTTGGCCACTATTGCTGACCCTCTCCGATTATAACCTAATTTTGAATCTCCTATTTGGTCAAAGGGTTGGACTATGTGGTCATCTGAAATTCTGACACATCTCCCTTCTTGACCAGATATCCAATGGAAGATAGGAACCCTCAGGAATGGAAGCCGCCTCAGCTGGAGTTCATATTTGGTTTGTCATATTTCCATGTCCTAAGCGTAGTGCAGCTCTGTCCACACTCAACGCCCATATGCTCTGCTCAGTATGATAACTTTGTATCCTTGGTTGCTACCCGTTGCCACCTCTTCTCGAGCACAGTCCCTGTGACATCATTCCGCGCCAGTCCCATCTTCACATCAGTTGCTGAGATCAACTTATCCACCTGTACAAACCCCATGATGGGTTGTTGGCACTCTTGCCACCTGTACAAACCCCTGGTTGGTCTCGCTGGCAC
This sequence comes from Massospora cicadina, assembly GCA_022478985.1. Taxonomy (NCBI): domain Eukaryota; kingdom Fungi; phylum Entomophthoromycota; class Entomophthoromycetes; order Entomophthorales; family Entomophthoraceae; genus Massospora; species Massospora cicadina. The sequence goes on along the minus strand of JAKSZP010008126.1, from coordinate 53,609 downwards.
TCTTGCCACCTGGTCAACCCCAGGACGAGTCTCAACATCTTGTTGATAAGGGAATATTCCGGCAGACCTAGTTTCATCCCTTTCTGATCCTGCTGATGCTCAGGACTTGTGCCCACTACTATTCCTTCCTCCACACTTGGTAGGTGGGAATATCAATAGATGCATTACTTTTTGAATTAAATAGGTTTTTAATACTATCTACTTTTTTGTATTTTTATGCATCTTTTTTCTTTTTAGTTTTTCTTTTCTTTTCTTTTCTTTTTTTTTTCCAAGTCCAATACTTTAAGTATTTCACATGGACTCTAATGACTATGCGACCATCCACAGTATTATTGATCATATAGGCATTATTTGCCAACTTAATGATAATTTTGAACAGTCCCATCCATAGGGCATCCAACTTATTTTTTCTCCCAAACCTATGGGTATTGCAATAGGCTACACTATTGCCCACATAGTATTCTTTCAACGGAAGTTGATTCTGGTCATCCATTTTATTAACATTGATTCTTTTCTTCAATGTTGTATTAAATGCCCAAGATTGTAATTAAATCAGGATATTGGCCAGTTGGGATAGATAATTTTTGGCACTTATCCCCGCATATGGCTCTACTGATGAATACAATATTGGCGGCAATGTGGCTTACTACCCAAATAACAGTTTAAATGGCGTTTTCTCAGTCACTTAATGGTAACTGATATTCTATGTGAGAGTGGCCAAACTCAGATATGCTCCCCACGTGGAAGTTTTCCCCACGACCAATTTTTGTAAGGTTGAGGCTAGAGTTGCATTTACTCTTTCCACCATTCTGTTCAATTCTGGATGATAGGGGACGGATACAACACCGCAGATTCCCATTAATTTGTTGAGCCTGGGAATCACATGTGAAGTAAAGTTGGTTCCGTTGTCACATAGAATGACTTGAGGGCAACTGTGCTGATAGATCACTTGGTCGAGTATAAACTTCACTATACTTATTGCATCTACTTTACTGAGGGCTCTCGTTTTGAACCATCAGGTTAAGTGATCTATTGTGACAAGTATATACTTCATTCCTCTGGTGCTGATACTTAAGGGTCCCATAACGTCTATGGACACCATGTGCCATGCGAACCTGGGTGTACTAGTCAGTACCCTATGATATTCTTGTGTGGCTTGTGCAGCTGACATTCCACAAAACAGGCTAAGTAATCTGTCACATCATAGTTGATTGATTCCCAGTAATAATACTGGCGAATATGATCCACTGTTTTCTTAGGCCACCATGGCTGACAACCTTGTGAGCGACTCAAATGATTTCTGCTTGTTCTGACAGGTTAGGAAATAAAACCTGTTTTTCTTCAATCATTTTTTATAATTGATTGTCCTTAAATTCAGTATTTTTCATGGCTTTTTGTAATGCATTACAAATTGCTTGGGGTTCATCCCTGATATCTCCTTTGATCATCCGCTGGAATAGTGCATCAGCCTGAGGATAGATCACATGAAAAACCAGCAATTGAGACAATCCGTTGGCATTCTGATGTACCACTCCAGCCTGATGGATAATTTTGAAATTGTAGGCTTGCAGCTTTATAGCCCATCAGGTCAACTGGCCTTCTGGTTCCTTCAGGTTATGAAGCCAGCGCGGGGATAAATGGTCAGTTATGCCTTTAAAGTGCATTTCATGTATGTAGACTCAGAATTGTTTGCAGGCATGTATGACCACCAGACACTCTCACTCTGTCATAGTATAGTTTTTTTCACTGGCGATAGTGTTCTACTCATGTAGGCTACTTGATGTTCGTCCCTGTTGTCATCTAATTGACTTAGAATGGCTCCAATCGCCGTTAATGAGGCATCTGCTTGGATTATAATTCCTGACTAAAATTCAGGTATTTAAACACTGGGCTGCTCATGAGATATTTTTGGAGCTTATCAAATGACTTCTGAGACTCTTCGTTCCACACAGATCCCTTTTTCAGATCCTTGAGTAGGTGAAATAGAGGTTTGGTGATTCCAGTGAAGTCTTTGATGAATCGGCAATAGTACCTGACCATTTCAAAAGAAGACTTGAATATCCTGAACACTTTTTGGGATTGACATCTGCTCAATAGCTTCTATTTTCATGGGCTGCGATTGTAATTCATTAGAGATCATAACAAACCCTAAGTATTTGAGTTCTTTCTTGAAAAAGTGGCATTTTCTCAGCTTAATTTTTAGATTCGCTGCTGCAACCGCTTGAAAAGTTCCTCCAGATGCTCCAAAAGATCAGAGAAGGTACTACTGAAGACGTTGATATCATCTATGTAGACTAACATGCAGGATAGCTTCAGGTCACTAAGTATTGAATCCATAGCTCGCTGAAAAGTCGCCGGTGCATTGCATAAACCTTGGGGCATTCTGGTCAGCTGGTATAGTCCTTGTGCGGTGATTATTGCACATTTTTCCTGATCTTCTTTTGGCAAATTGATTTACCAATAGCCCAAAATCAGGTCCATAAGTGAAAAGTATTTCGCTTCCCCAGGCAATCAAGCATGTCATCAAATTGGAGCAGCGGATAGGAGTCTTTTTTAGTGATCTTGTTTAGTTAGCAATAGTTGATCACTACAAAATTTTCTGTCCTTCCTTTTTACCAACAGGATCAAACTTGCCCATGGGCTTGATGATGGAACGAGTAACCCATGTTCCACCAACTTGCTTATCTCATTGCAGACCTCCACTTCCACTATTCTTGACCTATGAACAGGTCTCATTCATATTGGTGGACATTCCCCATATCAACTTTGTGGAGTAAATTTTTTGCGCATCCTAAGTCATGATTGTTCTGAGCAAATATTGTCTGATTTTTTTCAAATAATCGGAGCATGTCCTCTTGCTGATTTGTAGTCAGATTGACTAGCTGCTCATGATCCACTAATACCTTAACACTTTTAGTAACTCCCACCAGCAATCCCATTTTGAAAAACGATCCAAATTCATGAAAAGCATTAGTTCTGCCATCAGGAGCAAGTGCAGAAATGCAATGGTCTGATTTCTCAATTTCCATCAGTTTTTCTCCCAGATTGGCTACTAAAACTTGTATCTTTTTGTGACCTGGCATTAAGATCCCTGGCGCAACCCACGGTTCAATCCTTGATTTTTCCCAGGGATTGATGATTTCTTCATAAAGTTTTTCTAAGAATTCCACCATTAACCCGGTGTTAACTATGATTTGAGCCCCCCAGAGGAATAGTGTTGGCTGCGTTCGCCCTTAAAGGTATTATCCAATTCTCCATAATTTCCATCAGCATTGGTTTCTGTTTCCATCTGACTAGTTTATAGTGAATGGGTATAATACCATCACTATAATAAATTGACAAAGTTATTCTTCTTTGTCAGCGGAGTTTCTCCTTTCCACTGGTAAATCAAAGGCAACGTCTGCCCCAATATCGTCAGGGTGTTTTCTTTAAAATTGCATTTCACCTCATACTTCCTCAAGAACTCTGTCCCAATATGTATGTCATAGTTTGGATTGGCCAGCACTATAGCAGGAGCTGACACCATCAGCGACCAAACCGAAGTGGTAGCGCACCTTAGGCTCCACATGAGATGGTAATATCTGGTCCAGCCATTCCATACTCTTTTTTTAGTACTAGATGGTCATTCCATACTCTTTTCTGTGCTCCAAATCTGGTGAGATTTTCATATGTTTTACTAATTTGGTGAACAATGTTGATTGGCGCTCCACTATCAATTATGTCTTGGACTCTTATCCTATTGACTAGAATATCGATATAGGTACACTCCTAGTACTGTAATAAAGTATTTACTGAATGGATAGTGGCCTTATTCACCAAATCAAGTGTGTGGATTATCTGAGCGGATAAATCAGGGAATGTTTCCTTGATCGCGTTGATAGGTAAAGAAACATTAGCCTCATCCAACTTCGTTTTAACTAGGTCTTCAGGGCTCTCAGCAGATCTAACTTTCTCTGCTAGCTGTCATATGTAGGGCCAAGTGACCTTATTAACAATTTCAGGATTAATCCCCTTTGCTTTGGATCAAGTTATAGCGTTAACATCCAAGTTAATTCCCTGATGGAGCAGATCTGGTGAGTCATCATCCACGAATAGATCAGAGATATCAATTTCCTCTTGCATTATGACAGGTGGGACAGGTTTATCAGCAGTACTATATCATCCCTGATATAGATTGCTGGCCCTTTTCCTGAATCTGAACCAGTCTCTTGAGGTTGAATGAGATTTATCTAATCCTTCATCTCTCTTTCCTGACACTGGGAAATTACATGGCCCAACTTCCCGCATTGGAAACAGAAGTTTTTCAATTTGTCCACTTGTTTTTGAACTTTGGTTTACTTCCCAACATGACTCAACCCCAGATTCTTTAGATGGCTTGGTGAATTTGACAATATTTTGGGCCTTTGTTTGAATTACTCTAAAAGTACGATTGGGAGCATCAAGCGTGGCTCCCAGCATCTTCAGATGGTCTACCATCTGAGAGGTTGTTGTTTTAGTTACTAGCGCCACCACCATAATCTGATTCAAGTCTCGGTAGGGCTGAAGTGCTGACTACATGGCTATGCAGGTGTCAAAGTCTCTTAACCTATTTGCTCCTGCCAAGATCTTATCTTCTTGGTAAAAACGATTGGCAAAACAAGCCAGAGTCTCATCTTTGATGAATAGGATACCCATGAACTCTTGTTTATGATTCGCCATCCAAGTAGGGCTTCTGAACTCCAACATAATGGCGGCTTTGGCTTCCATGTATGACCAATTGTCCCCATTGAGGTGAGGAAGCACCAGATTTTGGAAGTCTGTACTAAGGCAGTTCATTACGGTTACTGCTTTTTATCAGTCCACATAGCCAAACATGGTCATCTCAGATAAGTGGAAGAATGCTGGGGCTTTGTTCCGGTGAAAGGTGGGCAATTTTGGTATATTTTGATGTTCCTCAGTTGTTCTGCTAATAGGAGATCCTGACCCAGCTACTCAAGAAGCCATAGGAGTGACTTCAGGAGTCATTTCAACAAACCAGCAAATGGTTTAGGCATGCTTTGGGGCGGAGAGGTCTTATTGCTTGGTGGTTCACATGCCTTTACTTCAGCATCATTTGCCTCTAATTGTTTGCAATCACATCGGTGTTTCTCCAGCTCCTCTATATATTGGTCATTTTTTCCATCTCCTCATGAAACCGTTGGATGTGTTCTCAAACCGCTTCCCATTCAGTTTTCTGTAATAAAAAACCCTTGATGAGTTCGCCCTCTTTCCACTTTAAAGAGGCAACTTTTCTGCATATGTCATTATTAACTATTACTAGTTGTTTGAGCGTTTCCTCCGTCTTGATCATATACTCCTCCAATGTACTAAAAATTGGCCTGAGATGCCGAGATGAGCACATTTTTTATTGACGGCCTGTAGTTCCGCCCAGAGCTTTTGAAGCTCTTCCTTAAAAGACATCATTATTTTAAATTGGCTTTTGACAACTCAACTACCCTCTGTAGTGAGCACAAATGTTAAAATCTTGGGCTTTGTTGGCTCGCTTTTAGCCCTGGATTTCAACTGCACAGGTCCGTGGATCCTGGCGTTGATTATTTGAAAGAGATTGATAGACTGGGGCAATAATAGTATGAAGACTATTATTATGGTTGATTGCCCAAAAGCCACGTTGAGAGTAAAGTCCAACGATAAACTGGTGCTTCTTCCTCTTGAAGATATTCTGATCTGGTAGGGAACACTTTCCCTATTCCCTTTTTGCAGAGCCAAGAAGAGACTTTGATATTACCAACCTAAGGATATCTGATCCTTGCTCTCTTCTCTTAAGAGTAATGTTAAAACAACCAATGTTTAACAACTAAGCTAATCAAAGTTGAATCTAATTTTATTAGGGAATTATTTGGGGTTTTTATAGTTAGAATCGGCACACAACTTTTCAGCTGTCCAATGAGAATATTTGTGCTCCTATACTGGTTCTGACACTTAGTGTTAGGCACCAAATCTCATCAGGTACCATTGCCTTGGGTTTTTAGGCAGAGTAATCCTTGGGCGTTTGGCGGACCAAACAATTGGTATTAGGTACACAAAACCAATTGTTTTGGCTGATGACAATTCCACTCTTCCTCCAGCGTTTGAACACTTTGGTAGTTTCTGACAACTACAATCTTTTCCGCTCTAAACCATTCCCTATAATTTGACTATTGGGTATTATTCCAATATCAAATTATTGCTTAATTTCATTGGGGATTCTGCTCGACAATATTTTCATCAGTCAGCCACTATTACCGACCCTCTCCAATTATAACCTAATTGTCAAATCTCCTAATTGGTCAAAGGGTTGGACTATGTGGTCATCTGCAATTTTGACAGATGGTCTCCACCATTTGGTTCCAGTAACATCATGATTTCAACCATTTGTGAGTCTTCTTAACTGCCCTGTGTCCCAAAGTAGTATGGCCCTCTAGGATAACGTCAGATCAGGAAGAAGGGCGGACATAAGGGGCCAATTTCTTTTTGGCCCTCTTGTAGAGCAGCCCATACTTGATTTTGCTGTCTTGGCTCATATTTCAGAGCTCAGTTTGGACTTCACAAGTTTCTTAACTCTCAACGCATAGTCAACCAATCAGATTATATATTTGGTCTTCCTCAGGGGTCAAAACAGCTAGCCTGGCATCCTGGAGAGGCTTTCAGTGGTTTGATGAATAGCGCTCATGTGATAAACAATGGTGAAATCATAGCTATGCAGTATAAGGCCCATCTTGCTAAACGGCCATCTGGGTCCTTCATCTACTGGAGCCAACGGAGCAAGGAATGGTCAGTGAAGATAATAAAATAGGTCCCATATAGATAGGGCTGTAAATTTTTGATGGTTATGAAGACAGCCAGGCATTCCCTTTTGGAAATGCCATTGTTCCATTGGCCTTACTCAGAGTCTTACTAAAATAGACCACTGGATAGTAGACCTGATTTTTCATGTTGGGCTAAGATATTTTCAATAGTAACATTGCTCACGTCCATGAACAACAAGCAGGGTATTCAAAACGTGGATTTACTAAAATGGAAATTTAGTATAAAGAGTGGTCCTAAATGGATAACTAGCCTGTTCTTGTTCAAGAAGCCATTCAAAAAGCACTTTCTTCTGTAGGAGGTGTCATGATTCTGATATGACTGGATGATAAGCCCTAATTCATTATGGCAGAATAATTAGAATCGGCCAAGTTTGATATGAGTATGACTATTTGAGCGCCTCGAGATGAGGCAACATTGGGTTGTTGGAAAAATCGTCTGAATTAGGCGATCGTGTATTAATTAATCAGAATTGATGGAACCAATGTGATATGGTAAATTGAATTACTAAGCCAAGGAAGTGGTATCATCTAAAGTCACTATGATATAAGCGAAATGAGATGATTGAGAAGAGGAGGTTGTTATTAGTTTAAAGTGAGTGGAACAGCGATGATCCGCTGTATTTATTATATTAAATAAAAAAGTTTGGTGGGAGTAAGTGCTCCATATTTATTAAAAAGTTTATTCTGTTGTTTTTAGACAATGATTATAATATCATTGGTCCTATTGCTCAGTGGGCTGAACCCTGTGCAAAAACCTTTATGGCGTATCTTAACAATTATGCCAAAGTTATAACAGTGGTGATCACTATAGGGGCCATTGATCAATCACAAAAACTGATAAATGTTTCTCAGTCATTGGCCAGGTCATATCATGCTTGCTTTGGCAAAGAATCTTCCTGAGACACTGCAACAGTTTAATATGTGGAACTCAAGCTTTCCCTGAACGCTGTGCTTAAATGGAAGAAGGAGTTTCTGCAGGATGTATGTATTGATAAGCTGCCTCCATTTGATCGTGATTGGGAACATCCTGGTTTCTATAAATAATTTGAGTTTGCTGTATAAGGAGCTTTAAATCAGCTTAAAGCCAAATTATTAATGTTCACCCTGTCAGAAGCAATGACCAAGCTACTTACTATCTTCCCAAAAGTTCTGTTACCTATCAAAAAGTGAGGGATACTGTGCTGTGGTTGTTTAAAGGACCTTTAAAGATGGCACAGTGGAAGAATGAGTTCTTAACTATTGGTGTAAGGATTTTTGCCCATATTCCCAGCCTGCTAGATTACCTGGTATTGCTAGGGGAAAGTTTCCTAAGGCGAAGTGAATCAGAAATCAGTTGGCCCAAGTTTTGGAGGAACTACATTCAGTGGATTTTGGGATATTCGCCTAGTCATATCTGTTGGGGATCAATACGGATGAATACCTAAGATCTCATTGGGTGGAGTTGCCAATGAAATAGGGGCATCTAATAGTGAATAACTATCAGGTGTACCAATCGGGATTGGTCAGGCTTCATCACTGACTGATTGGGAATGAATAGTAAGTTGCAAGGCGAGTGATGCCGCCTGAAATTAGCGAATCAATCAGTTGGTGAGTGACCTGCCATAATGGGTAATAAGTCCCATTACCTAAGCAGGTCGCTAGCAAATTATGGTTGTTTCACTTGGATTGAGAGGAAAACATTAGGGACACGTTATCTGACTCTTTCCTTTTGAGGTCTCAAAAATGTCCAATGATGGAATCCTAGCCATGATGGGGAATACCATTACTGCTGAGATGAGGATAGGTGATTCAATGGCAATGGCTGCCATTTCATCGAAGAGGTGTCAACTGAGGGTTAGACAGCCAAATCCCCTACTATATAATTCTCTAGGATTTACTATAATAAAAAACATTACCTACAAAAACATTATTATTAATATTAATTTGGTGTATAGTTAAACTATCAGCTTCTATTGTGTCATTCTATTGCAAGGATATTAATGTAGAAGGCAATAATTGGAAGACTCTCAGAGAGAAGAGTAAATATCAAGTGGGTTTTAGAGATGAAGGAACCACAATAAGGATAGCTGTCAACTGAGTGTTGAGCTGAGAGAGACTTTCACTGGGGTATTTTAGCAAATATTGGGTGGACAAGAGTATAGGGAACAAATCCCTACAAGTACAACTTAAGAGTATTTAATTGGAAATACTGACCAAGCGTTGGGCTGAAAATAGTTCAATCTCAACTATGGATAATAGTCTCCATACTATAATCAATTTTTAATACATTCTATACAATGTGACGAAGTGCACAAGGAAATCGAACCTGTGCAGTAAAAAGGTTACTGGGTTGACAGCCAATAATCATCCTAGAGTAAATCTTTACAAGTTGGTGCTCACTACAGGGGTAGTTGAGTGAAGAATCTAATATAACTTTGTACAAAGAAGAACTACGCAAGCTGTGGACCAAGATCGCCAATGTAAACCAGAATGCCTTAAACTCAGTGGACCATTGGGAGTTTGCAGCCTTGGAAGAATGAGTCGCCAAGGTGGAGGAAGTAGTAGAGAATGTAGCCAACTTGGGAACGAGTTATTTGGCAAAGTAAACTCGTTGAAGAAGATAGAAGGGGACCTCGTTAAGAGGTCTTATACCTGAAAATGGAGCGAGAAATGGATTGCATTCATTTAAGAAAATTTGGTGCATATATCGAGAAATTAATCAAAGAAGTGATGGAACTTAAAGCTCACAGATGTTTGTGAACCAGATATGGCAGGCAATGCCGAAGAAAGAAGTCCTCACTTGATACTTTGGAAGTTGAATACCCCCAGGAACATGCTGCCCGCTTTTATTGCCATTTTTGGAGATGATGCCAAAAGTCACTCCACAAGTTAGCCAAGTAGCTGAACCAAGAGAATCATCCAGAAATGACTTGGAGTAATTTATGACAACGCCAAATTGCCAACATTCCATCAGGATAATGCCCCAACTTTTTTCCAACTATTTGACATGACCATGAATGGCTATGGAGATCGTCAAAAGGCGTTGACAGTCATGAATTGCCTGGACACTGACTGTCAAAACCTATTGTTACCTCACCTTGAGGGGGACAGCTGGTCATATGCTGAGGCAAAGGCGGCCATCATGAAGGAGTTCAGGAGTCTGACACACATGTCAAAACGCAAGCAAGAATTTATGTGAATTTAATTACATAAAGACAAGTCTCTTGCTAGCTTTGCGGATCAATTTTACCAGGAGTCACAGATCCTGGCCAGAGTGAAAGTATTGGATGACTTTGATGCTTAGATCGCTTTGCAAGCAGCCCTTTGGCCCTATCACGATTTGCATCATATGATGTCATCCATGTTTTTGATGGAAACAACTACCTAGCAAATGGTAGACAACTTGAAGATTTTGGGAGCGACATTTGATGCCCCAAATAGAAGCTTCAAGTCCAATCCGGTACAAAATCCAAATTCCACATAGGGAAACGAAGGAGCAAAGGAGGCTACCAATTGAACCATGCCAGGAAATAAGCCCAAAGTAATTCAGACGGTTAAGCAAGAAGGAGAAGGTCTGCTATCAGTGGGGCGGGAAAGGACATTTCGCTGTACACTGTAAAAAGCCAAAGGATCAGATTAATGTGGTCCAGGCCAAGGAGACAGCAGCCACTAAGGATTCGGAAAAAAGGGCCCACTGCTGACAAGTAACAGTCTAGAGTGGAGGAGAAACCCGTTCCTCAGATATCATGAATATAGAAATTAATATTAGCAATCTGTTCATAGATGATGAGAAGGATCAGCTATACCAACTTTTCGATAAGGATGTGAATGCCATGACCAGAGCTGGGGCGAAGAGAATCTACCCTGAGATAATCCAGGAAGTTGCCCAGCTGTATGCATGAAAACTGGCAGAGAAGATTTGAACCGCCAAGAATCCTGAAGAGTTATCAGATGTCCGTTTAGATGAGGATAATCTGTCTATACCCTTGGCGCGATAAAGGAATCATTTTCTGAATTATAGGCACAAACTATTTACACCTTAGATTTGGCTAATAACGCCGCCATTCACTCAGTAAATACTATTACACAATATTCCAAGTTTACGTATATAAATATACAAATGAATCAAGTGAGGGTGAGGGTGATTGTCGACTGTGGAGCGCCCATCAATATTGTTTTGACCAAGCTGGTAAAGAGGATGAAGATATTGCCAGACTTGGAGCATAAGAAAGAATATGGGACAGCTGGGCCAAACGCCACCGTTTTCTGTGGAGCGTATAGTGCACTGCCACTACGATTTGGGTTGTTTGTGGTATCTGCGCCAGCCATAATTTTGGCGAACCAAAACTATGACATTCTGATTAGATTGGAGTTTCTATGGAAATACAGAGTTAAATGTAACTTTGAGGATAATACGTTGACCATCCTGGTCAGACGTTACCATTGGTATACCAGAAGGACAGTGATTCTCTAATGAATTGGAGAAACAACTATATCAATCTGATATACAATGATGGCATTGTCCTGATTTGATACCAATTAGTTGGTAGGAAGCAACATGAAATGCCGGCGGAAATCCTAGAGAACTGGGGAATTACACTAAGGATTAAGAATAAGAGGACCATACCAGTCAGATCGCAAATAATAGTTGACACAGGGTTGATTTTGGAGGTTTCAGAGCTGATGTATGGGGAGGTCAGAAGTTCCTGGAAGAAGTACAGAGTGGAGCCATGGGTAGCTCCTGGGATAATAATGCCGAGCCATGGAGAAATTCAAGTTCTCCTGGTGAATTTGAGTGAAAAACTGATGAAGATCAAGAGGAATCAGATCATCACATTTATTCATCTGATCCTGATGGCCAAATTGAGAAGATTCCACAATTTTGGGTCTCTCATCAAAATGGAATTACTGGCTGGGGTAGCCAAAAGCATCAACCTATTGGTTGATTGAGAGCAGCTCGCTGATCTGCTGGAAGGTCAGCAGTAGGAGGTGTTCAAACTATTAGAGAAATATTGGGAAGTGTTTGTTCAGGATGACCATAATTTGGGATGCGCACGAGACATGATCCACAAGGTTGACACCAAGGAAAATCTAATGATATAGATGAGACTAATCTGAAGATCAAAAGCTGCTGAAGCGGTAGTGGAGGATGAGATAGCAAACTAGTGAAGCATTGGCTTCTAGTTTCGTCATCAAGTTCCTGGGCGATTCCAATTCTGATCCTGAAGAAGAAGGATGGCTCAAACTGGGTGGTGATTGACTACCAAAGGCTGAAAAAAATTATGAAGAAGATTCATATTCCCTACCAAGGATTGACAATGTGCTGGATTGTTTAGGAGATGCAAAGTATTTCCCTATGATGGATCTGATCTTGGGATATTGGCAGATCAACTTGCCAAAGGAAGACCAAGAAAAATGCATTATAATTACCACGCAGGGGCTATATCAACTGACGAGGATGCCCCAGGGTCTCTGAAATGCGCCTGCAATGTTTTTAAGGGCCATGGATGCGATACTAAGTGACTTGCTGTTGTCATGCGTCCTGGTATATCTGGACGATATCAACGTGTTCAGTGGGATGTTTACTGATCACCTCCACCACTTGAAAGAAGTGTTTAAGCGACTGTCCATGGCTAACCTGAAGATCAAGCCAAGGAAGTGCGAATTCTTTAAGAAAGAGTTGTAATACCTGGGATTCATAATCAACTCAAGTGGATTGCAGCTGCAAACCCAGAAGATAGCAGCTATAAATCGTATGGCTGTACTGAAGAGTTTTAGACATCCAAGTGTTCCTTGGGATGAACAGATACTACAGAAAATTTATTTGGGACTTCGCCCAAAATAGCCAAGCCATTATTCCATTTATTAAAGGATCTGAAAAAAGGATTCATATGGAATGAAGAGGCCTAGGACTCCTTCAATGAGTTACGCTGGCATTTTCTTGATTCTCCAATTATGAAATATCCAAATTTCAATTAGGAGTTTATCATTCAAACCAATGCTTCATTGATAGCAATCGGTGCTGTACTGAGCCAAGTAGACGAACTTGGGATGAGCATCTGGTGGCATATGTGAGCCGGATACTCTCAGCCGCTGAGAGGAACTACACCGTGACTGAGTGGGAATGCCTTGTGGTAATTTTAGCATTCAAGCAGTTTCAGGTGTACGTCCATGGAATGCACTTTAAGGTGGTGATGGACCACTCAACACTGAATTGGCTGCATAATCTGAGAGAACTAGAAGGATGACTGACCCAATGGGCACTTAAGCTTCAGGATTACGATTATGAGATAGTCCACCAAGCGGATGCTTCTCATCAAAATGTGGATGGCTTATCGTGGTTGCCAATGGTCCAGTTGGTATACCTGCAGGCGGATGAGCTATTCCAGAGAATGGTTGAAGGAAGAATTGGGGACAAGCCCCAAGAAATCCAAGGTGCGCTTCAAAAAGTGATGGAAAACACCAAGACTATGGATGGACAAGTATTTAAGACAATCAATGGGAAGCAGCTATTATTCCTGAAACTGTCAGAAAGAACAGCGATAGTACAAGCAGATCACAAGGTTGTCAGGCATGGAGGCCTGAGGAAAACAACCAACCATATTCACCAGTACTATTACTGGGAATCGATCAACAACGATGTCACAGATTATCTGGCTTGTTGCATGGAGTGCCAGATGCAGAAACCACATAAGAATACAACTGGATACTGACTGGTCCACCCTGGATTTGCCTGGCACATGGTGTCCATTGACGTGATGGGACCATTGACAATAAGCACAGGGGAGTCAAGTACATCATAGTTGCCATTGACCATATGACAAGATGGGTCGATACAAATGCCCTAACCAGAGTAATTGCTACCAGTACCGCAAGGTTTATCTTGGATCAAGTGGTATACTGGCATGGATGTCCGCAGGATCTTCTGAGTTAAAATGGGACCAACTTCACATCTCATGCGATCCTGAGGTTAAACAAAATAATGGGGATCCAAGGAGTCATGTCAGTACCATACTGGCTGGAGATAAACGGACTGGTAGAACAGTTCAATGGGATGCTGGCCATGACACTGAGGAAGCTAGTCTCAGGGAGAATTTCCGCATGGGAAATGTACTTAAGTTCAGTGATGCTCGCCTAAAACATTAGTCATCATACGGTGACAGGGAAGATGACATTTGAATTATTATATGGAAGAAAGGCCGCGTTGCCACCAATTTTATATTTGGTAGTGGAACCTACATCAGGGATAAGTACTGTACAATACTTTAACTGACTGACGAGTATCCTGATTGATATGCAATTACAAGCATTTGATACAACCTTGAAGAAAAGGATACAAGTGAAATTGACAGATGACAAGAATCTACCAGCATTAGAAGAATATCAATTTGGGAAAGATTCGTCTATTGCAATATGCATGGTTTTGGATGAAGAAACAAACTTATATGAATTGTGGTCAGGTCCATTTGAAGTAATTACCAAGATGGTGACCGATGCTTACTCCATCAAGAATCTCTTGGATGGAAGATTTGTAATTTGAGTCCAAGCTAAGTATCTAAAGCATTGGATCAATGAAAAAAATAAAAGAGTTCCCAAAGGACCAATGAACCATTAAGTTGGCCATGTCCTGATGATTAGGTCAAGTCTGAAAAATGGACCTCTGAAACAATTTAGATAATTAAGTCTGAAAAAAGGAACTCTGAACCATGGAAAACTGGCAGGTTTGAGTACCCAGGACCCAGTTTGGGGGAAAAGATGGACCGCTGAACTGAAACAAGGTCAAGTCCCATAGTAAAAAATTATAAAAAAGATAAAAAATTGATAAAAAATATTATGAAAAAAAGTTATAAACTGCATAAATAAAAAAGCCGATATATTTTTATAATTTTATTTTTATTGATTGTCCTCAGTACGGGGATGATTCCGCCTATGTCACCTCTTGGGGGAGGGAGGATGGATCGCGGTAGGAATGAACAGCCTGTCAAAATCAATATGCAATTGGATGCTAGCAAGGGAGAGACCTACCTGAAACCATGTTTATTGAGTGGATGCTGAGCCCTGAGAAAAAGTGACTAAGGGAAGGAGAATTGAGATGTTGGAGGAAGCCAATTGCAAAACCCCAGAGTGGGGAGGAAAGCAACAGTATAAAAAGAAGCAATTGGTGAATAACCCTGAGTAATCCCAATATGGCAACAGAGCCGGAAGATTAGTCCTGAGCGCCTGCTGATGGGCTTCATTAAGGACACCGGACATGTGGGCTGGAAACAAAGAAGGAATACTCAATGGGGGTTGCTAAATCATGCCCCCTATCAACGCCATCAGTGGAAGATACTGATGGGAAGCTCCAGAGAAGAGATAGTCGTGCAGAGAGCGGATTGCATCCTGCAAGTGTTGACTATGGGCTTCTTTGAAGCTAAAGCTGAATGAATGGTGGAAACCAGGCGAGGCTTGAAGCTTCATGGACCAACTTCAAAGAACTTGGCCAGCAAAGCGAAGAGCATAAGTGGCAGCATCCCAATCCAGAAGGTTATTAAGATCAGAGGGATTCGCACTAAAGTCAAAGCCTCAGTGACTTAGGTCCAGAGTTCAGCGTAGGGGAGCTCAAAGTGAATGCTGTTGCTGATTAAGAGCTTGGAGACCAGAAAAATGGGTTTGTAGAATTGACTGAGTTGGAAGAGGAACTCAGGGAGCAAGTCCGACCTGACCAGAAACAAACAATCCAGAGCAAATGGCATAATCTCTGAAGCATCTATGATGATGTTTGGAGCATCAGCGAAAGGAGCTGAATCCAGGAGGGTTTTATAGTCCAACTCTGGAATCAACTGCAGAGGAAGAGTTGGTCGATAGTTGTTCAAAATGATGGCTAGCCTGGTTTTGGAGGGATTAGTTACTGTTTCCAGTAATTTGATGGAAGGACTAGCTGCTTGCACCAGACTAAGTGTATGAGTCCTGGAAGGACCATAAAAGAGGTTCTGTCGAGGATCCTGAATCATCTGCTGGAAGAGATGAAGGTCTGGATCAGACAGACTATTGAGGAGCTGCTGGTAGCGAGACTCAGTATTTGACATATGAGCTGGACAAGAGGGGGATGTCGGACTTATATAGAAGTTGACATTATGCAATCTATAATCCATTAAGCTCCAATTTTGGAGAAATTAGTCTCAAAATTAATTAGATAAGCTCTCCAAGGGAAGAATTAAGAATGACTTATGCCAAGAGGTTATGAGTAAAATAACAAGGGCGAATAGAAAAAGTATTCTTAATTAAGCTACAAAATGAACATTGATGGCAAGAGTCTCCTGTCTAGGATGAGGAGAAAATCAGGAAATCAAGGACGCCGGACCAAGAATCCTGAATATGACAGCAGATATATACCCTGATGGGGGAAAACTGGATCCCAGGACTAATATTGTCATTAGTAAATCGATCAGCCTGGCATGACAGAAGGTCATGGGGGACCGCGCTCTGATAAGATGGTAGCAAGGAGGAAGAGGAAGAACGCCATAAGCTGAAGGTCATCCCAAGCAGCGATGAGTATTGATGAGTGTACTCCACTTGAACTAATAAATTATTTGACTAGGTGTCTGAAGCGGTGTTCTCATGCCCAGGTCCTTTTCACGCTGGAAATCTAGGCAAGAGGTGGGATGCGTTGGGATTTTTGCCCATATTACCAGCCTGCTAGATTACCTGGTATCGCTAGGGGAAAATTCCCTAAGGCAAAGTGAATCAGAAATCAGTTGGCCCAAGTTTTGGAGGAACTACATTCAGGGGATTTTAGGATATTCACCTGGTCATATCCATCGGGGATCAATCTGGATGAAAACCTAAGATCTCATTGGGTGGAGTTGCCTACAAAATAGGGGCATCTGATAGTGATTAACTATCAGGTGTACCGATTGGGATAAGTCAGGTTTCATAACTGACTGATTGGGAATGAATAGTAAGTTGCAAGGCGAGTGATGCCGCCTGAAACTAGTGAATCGATAAGTTGGTGAGTGACCTGCCATAATGGGTAATAAGTCCCATTACCTAAGCAGGTCGCTAGCAAATTATGGTTGGTTCACTTGGATTGAGAGAAAACATTAGGGACACGTTATCTGACTCTTTCTCTTTGAGGTCTCAAGGATGTCCAATGATGGAATCCTAGCCAGGATGGGGAATTTATCGCTGCTGAGATGAGGATGGGTGATTTAACAGCAATGGCTGCCATTCCATCAAAGAGGTGTCAACTGAGGGTTAGACAGCCAAATTTCCTACTATATAATTCCCTAGGATTTACTATAATAATAAACATTACCTACAAAAACATTGTTATTATTAATATCAATTCAGGGTATAGTTAGACTATCAGCTTCTATCGTGTTGTTCTATCTCAAGGATATTATTGCAGAAGGCAATATTTGGAAGACTCTCAGAGAAAAGAGTAAATACCAAGTAATGATCTAGAGACGAAGGAACCACAATCAGGGATAGTTGCCAACTGTGTGTTGGGCTGAGAGAGACTGTCACCGGGGTATTTTAGCAAATATCAGGTGGACAAGAGTATAGGGAACAAATCCCTACAAGTACAACTTCAAGAGTATTTAATTGGAAATACTGGCTGAGCGTTGGGCTGAAAATAGTTCAATCTCAACTACGGATAATAGTCTCCATACTATTATCAATTAATAATATATTTTATACATTGTGATGAAGTGCACGAGGAAATTGAACCTGTACAGTAAAAAGGGTTCTGGGTTGACAGCCGATAATCAATTTAGAGTATATTATTACAATTGGTTTTCAGCATAATGAGACCCTCACCACGTTTGCTGATTGATTTACAGCGGAAGCCCATGTGTTAATTGGGGCAGGGACTTTACTAAATCTAACATATGCATAGCATTGCCTCCGCTGTGAAACCATACCATGAGCTTTTTAATTCCATGGCTCCATATTTAGAGGATGACGTACCCTTACTTAAACTTGTTCAAATTTTACGCCATCTATCCGCTACCTTCCCTCCGCCCAATATAGAGTGGAAACTTATTGCCTCCGCTGCCAGCATTTCTTATTTTGGAGGAATTATCCCTCCCTGTTCAGCGTCCTTTTGGTAACCCCTGGCCTTATTATCAATAAATGCCTCACTTTATAACTGAGTTGCTATCGTCAGTTCACCTATTTAAAGGGGCCTGTTTACACTTCTTGACCCCAGTCCAACTTTTGAGGTGACCCATTTTATAACATTTAAGGTCGCTGGTCTTATGGGGTCAAATGTTTTTGTGCAGTCACTCTGGGCACCTGGTCAAAATTTGTCTCAATTTTCAGATCCATTACCTACTGCAGAAGCAGTACAATCAGGGAAAAGTCAGAGTGGAGTAGAAATAGGACTCTCTACCTCCGTTATTCTGACTCAAAAAGTCCCACATGAACCTATCCCTGTACATTCAGCGGAAGTTCTTCAGTATGACAACGCCTTTTTTATATCAGCAGCTGGTTGGAGGGGTGAATGTGCTGACACGAGCGCAATTCAATAACATGGCAAAAGCAGGCCCTCAGGAGCAACTAAAGCCTTATGCTTGTCAAATGTTTAATCAATTTTCTACAGATGAACCAGATCCATTAGCTGATGCGCTCCTCTTAAAAGAGGTAAACGTGGCCCTTCCTGTGGACGCTATTGTTTGAAAGTACACTAAAAGTGGGGAAAGTATTATGAGCTTCCTAGGGAAACGAGATCCGTTAAATGTCCACATTTTATACAATCATAATTCATATTACTCTGAGTGTACTTAATGTGACACTTTCATAGCAAAAATTCAAGTTTGTATGATAATTGATATGTGTGCCCCAATCAACATAATGTCCACAAAGTTGGTGGCGAAGTTGCCATTAAAGCCTGACGCGGAGCATCATATGGTGTATGGGACTGCAAGCGCGGAAAGCACAGTCTCTGAAGGAGCATACAACGCGCTACCCTTGAAATTTGGGTCTATTATCATGTAGAACCCAGCTATAGTGCTACCAAACAATAATTACAGCATGTTAATTGGAACCACTTTTATGCGCCACTTTGGGGCTGTTATTGATATGACAGCAGAGACCTTTGAAATTCTGGGGCAGTGGATACCAATCTACTTCACTTCCAGCGGAATGCCAAAAGATCCGGTACACATGGGTCACATTAACCTTGCATATGGTGATGGGGTGGTTTTAGTTTGCTACCATCAACTAAATAGTAAGACCTGGGCCCTTTCCCATCAAATTTATGAATATAAAGGGCTACCTCTTAGAGCTTCTCGCCCTATATCTATCCCCTCTGGACACCAAGTAATCATAAACACTGAGTTAGAGGTGGAAGTGCCTTCTGGGATATATGGGGAGGTCATGGGGCCCTATCAGCAATCCCGGCTTGAGCCTCATGTGGCCCCAGGCATTATACTTCCAGGGAATGAGGAGATCAAGGTCTTGGTAGCAAATCTTCAGGATAAACTGATGCAAATTCGCTGACACCAAATAGTGGCGTATTTACATTTAATCCCAGTTAAAGAGGCCCTCCAAGTTCATGAGTTCAATTTGCTGGATGATTTTGGTCTGCCCATCAAACCACAGCTCAGCGTAATGGTGGTTGTACCACGTGAAAATTTTCTGGGGTTAATGAGAGACCAGAAAGATCAATTGGAAGCCTTATTTCAAAAGTACAAAGAGATCTTTGCTGTCGATGATCATGATTTAGGGTGCGCACAAGGAGTGATCCATTAAGTGGACACTGGGGATCATCCCCCCATCAGATCTCAGCCAATCCTCCAATCTAGAGCAGCAGAAGAAGTTGTCACAGCAGAAATCAATAAACTGCTAGAGCAAGAATGTTTGAATCATCAAAGAGCCCATGGGACTCCCCTGTCCTAATTGTCAAAAAGAAGGATGGTACCAACTGGGTAGTAATAGACTACTGCAAGCTCAACTGCATTAAGGGAAAGGACTCATACCTCTTGCCACAAGTCGATAATGCATTGGACCAGTTGGGAGGAGCTCATTACTCCTCCAAAAATGGATTTGATATCTAGCTATTGGAAGATCAAGTTACCTGCGGCAGAACAGGAGAAATGCGCCATTATCACATCAAAAGGGAATTTTCAACTGACGTGTATGCCACAAGGGCTGTGTAATGACCTGACTACATTCTAATGGGCGATGGACACTATCCATGGCAACTTGAAGTTGTCATGCGTTATTGTATACCTTGACAATATCAACGTTTTATCCTGCACATTTTCTGAGCACCTTAACCATTTGGAAAAGGTATTCCGCCGGTTGGCTGAGGCCAAAATAAAATAAATCCCCATAAATGCCACTTTTTCAAGGATCAGTTAGAGTACATCAGGTTTGTGGTTGATGCAACAGGGCTGCAGCCCCAACCAGCCAAGGTGGAGGCCATCCGGAAGATGAATACACCAAATAGTAAGCGAGATATGCAAGTATTTTTAGGATTGGTCAGCTACTATTGCCGCTTTATACCTAACTTTAGCTGTATTGGAGGTCCGCTGTTTGAGTTATTAAAAAAGGACGCCACGTTTGAATGGACAATAAAGCAACACTCCTTTGATACACTTTGAACAGTGCTGATCAATGCGCCAGTGATATGTTACCCAAATTTCAAAAAGGAAACTATTGTATAGACAGATGCATCTCTTTCCACTGTGGGGGCAGTTTTGTCCCAAAAAGATGATGAAGGGGAGAAGCACCCAGTGGCATACTGCAGTTGAAGCCTAATAACCATGAACATATATAACATGACCGAGCAGGAGTGCTTAGCGGTGATCTTTGCTTTTAAGCAATTCAGGATATTTTCATGGTGTAAAGTTTAAAGTTGTAACGGATCACGCCCAGTTACGCTGGTCTGCAGAACCTTAAGGAGCCTGAGGGATATCTAGCCCAATGGGCCCTTAAACTACAGGCTTGCAACTTCGAGATCCTTCACCAACCAGGAGCAAAACACCAGAACACTGATTGCTTGTCGAGGCTACCAACTATTGCAGTTACAGAAGATCTGATCGATGTTATGTATGACAAGATGCTCATCAGAAAGTACAATGATTAGCTGCAACAAGTCATCAAGGCGTTGAATGAAATGCGAGTCAATACTATCCAGCATATTGGTGAGTTGTACAAGAAGATTGGCAATTCATCAGTAAACTTCCCGCAACCCTCAGCGCAGCCTAACATTATCATGAGCGCACATAGGGCAGTTGGGCATGGTGGTGTGCGCAAGACGTTGGAATTATTGCGGCCTCAGTATTACTGGGAAAGCATGAACTTCGATGTGTTTGATACATCTTATCCAGCCACTAGTGCCAAGTGGAAAAGCCTTTCTTCCAGAAGAACTCATACCAGTTATTGAAGCCTCACTTTGCTTGTCATACAGTTTCCATGGATGTCGTTGGCCCTCTGCCAACGGGAGCTAACCGGTACAAGTACATTTTGGTGGCAATTGACCACTTAAGCTGGTGGGTTGAAGCAAGGGCGATATGAGATTTAGTGGAGGTCACGGTGGCCAAATTCATAATGGACTGCATTATTCAGCGGCATGGCTGCCCTCAGTTCCTCCTTACTGATAATGGAACTAACTTCACTTCCCACATCCTCCCAAAGCTTAATGAACTTATGGCCATCTGAGGGGTTTTGGCAACACTATACCACCCTGAGTCTAACGGAATGGTTGAGTGGGTCAATGGGACCTTAGTGAACATACTCCATAAATCAGTAGCGGATCAACCCTCAGATTGGAGTTCCCTTTAATCCACCGCCGTCTTCACCCATAATATCAGTTATCATTCTTCCATGGGAGGAGTCCGTTCCAATTACTATATGGACGACACCCTGCCCTTCTGGCGCTGCTAAACTCCTGCATAGAAGATACTGGCGGAATGGATCCCCAACGTTATTTGATAACCCTATTTGATACATTAATCAAATTTCAAACCAAAGCATACTCATTAAGTTTAGCCAAGAAGATTAAGATTCAAGATGATGATAAGGTACAGCATAGTGGGTTAGCCCAGTTCAAAGATGGGGACATGTTTCTGTTTCATGATCAACACAGTTTTGGGTGGAAGCACAAGTTGGCCAGTATCTGGATTGGCCGTTTGATTTATTGAGAAGACAGGTATGTATTTGTATACTATTAAGGACCTCACGAGTGGTCAGATCATCAACAGAGTGCATGCCAAGTTCCTCCAGGCGTATAAGCAATAGGAGCCTGATCGTCCAGTCAAGGGGGGTAATGTCACGATTCTGATATGACTGGACGATAAGCCCTAAGTCATTATGGCAGAATAAATAGAATCTACCAATTTTGATATGAGTATGATTATTTGAGCACCTGAAGATGATGTGATATTTGGTTTTTGGGAAACTAATTAAATTAAGCAATCGTGATGTTAACAAATATGAATTGCCAGAACAAATGAGATATGACAAATTGAATTACTAAGCCAGGGAAGCAGTATCATCCAAAGTCGCTACAATATAGGCGAGATGAGATGATTGAGAAAATGAGGTTGTTATTAATTTAAAGTGAGCAGAACAGCGAGGATCCGCTGTATTTATTATATTAAATAAAAGAGTTTGGTGGGAGTAAGTGCTACATATTAATTAAAAAGTTTATTCTGTTGTTTTTAGGACAATGATTATAATATCATTGGTCCTATTGCTCAGTGGGATGAACCCTGTGCAAAAACCTTTACAGTGTATCTTAACAATTCCGTCAATTTTATAACAGGAGTAAAATAGAGGTTCGTTTAGGTTGGCAAACTGATGAATAAACTGATGATGATAGCCTACCATGCCTAGAAACAACTAATTATCCCCTAATATCTGGGGGTGCAACATTTTCTCTATGGGCTTTTCTTTCCCGTTACTATCACTTTTAGTAACACGATTCTATGCAATTTCTCTGAGATTGACAATCAATTAGGAAATATGAGCAAATTTGTCCGCAACAACACCATTTGGGCAAAAGTGGCCAGCGTGAAAGGCCTGAAGCCCTCCCAATCTGCTAGGGAAAAACGCCCCAGCGGAATGTTGACACACCCTCCCACCAAAAAGGTGAGCACAGCATCGCACCTGGAGTTTTGCAATTTCTGCAAAAAATGGGCGCATATACCAAAATAGAACACTCCCAACCCTGTCATCCCTTGAGCACGGCCTTAGAATTATGGTCAGCAATACTTCCCTCAAAATTATAAGGAAAAATGGTGGAGGCCTTCTCTGCAACTTTCCCAAATACCATCCTGGTAAGTTATAAAAATTTACATAGAGGATGGGTGGATTTTGGGTTCATGTCCGTGGAGTAAGCGGTGGAAGCAGCGCAAATTGTATTCTCCATAAAAATTAATGATGAAGACTGCACTATCCGCATGGTGCACACATGATGGAATGAGGCAAAAAACCTATTCATTGTATTTGACTGACTTTTGAGCACCATGCACCATGATATCCTCACAGATGAGCTCTGTGGGGGCCTCGAAGGTTACAGTGTAATCAAACAGTTTAAATTTGAGAAATTCCCCCTCCTGCCCCACCTGTGTACAGGGAAGGCAATAGCCATTATAGAACCCGATCAGGTAATGGTAGAGGATATCACCCTCATTCCACGCACAGCAACCATCAACGTCCACAATGACAGCATATCTCGCCCCTTCCTCATCACACCAGAACACACCCCACCTATCTGCGAATTCTGCTCAGCTATAGGCCACAAAGACCACGTATGCCTCATCAAGTGTGGGATTGTAGCACCAGAATTTTGTGAGGACACTATGGACGAAACAAGCCCAACTTTTGGCAAAATTAAGGACTCCACTTTCGCCTTCTATTGAGGTGAAAGAGCTGACGTTGCTTTGGTTGAGCCTGTTTCACGCAAGGACCGTCATCATGCACAGACTTCCCACAAGCAGGCTGTGAGTTCCGCCAAGTCCCAAGCTCGCACCACAATTTCCTGGGAACAGATTCAGGTGGATGCCATGGCAGCGCAGCAGAATAACCAATCAGATCCCCTACATATAACCCAATGCAACCAAAATGATGTATTTTTTGGACACAACCAATCAAACACCTCCAACCAAGCTGGAGCAAATCCACCTTGCACCACCGTGGATCCTCCCAGCCAATCACATATAATCAGTGATGATATGGTTCATGATCAAGATATGGAAGACCATTTCAGCCAATCACAATGTGACAACACTTATGCACAAAACCCAATCACCCCAACTCCTAGTTTCTGCCCATCAAACCCACAGGTAAGCGGCGGAAAATTTTTTTGCTGATGGGGCATGAGCCAACCCACACCAGACCCAAACTCCACGGAGTAATCTGAACCAGAAGAAACCAAACAAAACTAGTACTATGACTGCTGACCAACACACTGGAACCAATCTGGCTTATTGGCCCCATACTCGCAGTATGGCCTGCGATAAAGAACTGGGTGACCCCAGTGGGTCGCCCCAGCGTTCCTGATGTGCAGACTACCACAATCAACATAGGGACGCTCAACATCGCCGGAGCTAAGGCCCCCACATCTTGGGCCAAAAAATGGCTTTCCTGCACAATATCCCCGTGGACATCTTGGCTGTCCAAGAACCCCACTGTCCACTGAGGGGAGGAGGAGTCATGGTCAACCATGCTCCTTCTGGCCAAATCCTTTTAAATGTACCACTGTGGGGTGGTAATTTGAACTAACCATGACCCTCCAGTAAATATCTGAAGCACAACCTCCCACCTGGAGGGACAGCTGCACCTAGCGGATCTTGAGTGAAATGGAGAAACTTTTGCCATGGCGTGTGTGTATGCCCCAAATGATCTGAATAACTGCCAAAAAATTTTCTCCAATATCCTCTCAATCCCTTTCCCTGAGGCAACGTTTTTCACAGGAGATTTCAACTGCTGGCTTAACACCATTACCAACCACTGGCCCAAGTATAAGGCTATACCCCGCGGCCACATGGAACTATGCATACTAAAGGCAACGCTGGGCCTGTGCAACACCATTCCAAAACAAGCCCACACCCTGGACAACATGATGAGGCCCCACCACAACAATAACCAGCTGGTCTCAATGACCCAGATTGACCTGATGCTCGCCCCTATAGACTTCCATCACTGGGTATCAGATTTTACAACAACAATTATCCCTTTCTCTGACCACCAGATGGTCTCAATAGCATTATCATCCTCGGAAAAATACCAAAAGCCACCAACCTGGCACAGAGTTCACCCAAGCACCATCCATCTTCTGGAGCTTAAACTTTAAATTTGAGATGGTGCTAATAACAGAGCAAGAAAGATGACCACCCAATGGGAACCCTATTGCCGAGTGAGAAATATTCAAGGCTTGGCAACCAAGAAAGCCTGCCACCTGAACTCCATAAAAACAGCCACGATGTCCACAACAATTAACAAGGCTATCAGACAGCTTCAGCACTTAGAAAACAACACACCTCATAAGGGTTACACCTCCCAATGGGGCTGCCTGTGGTTCCAGCTATCTACACAGGTAAGCTCCCTCTTAGAAAACACCAGCACTACACCGAAGTATGCTACAAATCAAAATATATTTTATCCAGAGAAACTCACACGGCCCAATATTTCCGCCATTTTAAACGAATTTCAACTTCGGTGACTTGCACACAGGTCCGCTGAGCAGATGACACACTGGCGTCCACACCATCCGAAATATTGGCTGTATTACACCAATTTTACACTGACCTGTACAAGGCAGATTTCGCATCACCTAGAGAAAATGAAATTATTTTATCATCTGCTAATATTGACACTATAGCTGATCAACCAGACCTTGTCGCACACATCACTAAAGATGAACTATGGGAGGTAATAAGATCAACTCCACGCAACAAGTGCCCTGGGCCTGATGGCCTACCATATAAATTTTTCAAAAAATATTTTGAATATATCGCACCAATACTACTGTCAACTATGAACAAGTGCTTAGAGGACGAAACCCTTCTACCTGGCGGCCAAGACGCATATGTGGTCACAATCTTCAAAAAGAGACCAGGTAGACCAAAACAACTGGCGTCCAATCACTCTCACCAATACTGACACCAAAATACTAACTAAAATTTTAGCTAAGCGTCTTGGTTGCATTGCTCAGACAGCCCTCTCCCCCCATCAGTTTGGCTTCATCCCAAATCGCTCAATTTGGGATAACATCCACACAATCGCCAACATCTGCCAAGCTAACCCCACAGGCGCCCTTGCTTCTTTGGACCAAAAGAAAGCATATGACTGAGTGCACTGGGGTTACCTAGAACGGTGTCTAAAGGCTTTTAACCTACCACCCCATTTTAAAAACTGGGAGTTCCTCCTAACGCGCTCAGCCAGGTTTGCAATCAGAGGCCCAGGTTTTCTAACCTACACCATCACCCCCAAAGGGGCCTCAAACAAGGTGACCCTCTTAGCCCCCTACTATACAATTTTACCCTTGACCCTCTCCTCCGCATTGCAAACTCAAAGCTCACTGGAATCAGGTTGGAGGGACAACTACCAACCAAAATGCTCACCTTTGCTGACGACTGCGTTGTTAGAGTCTCAGGCAATAGGGATGCCAGGGCGATTGAGCGCATTATTCACCAGTATGAGTCAGTGAGTAACGCCATTCTGAACAAACAGAAAACAGAGGTAATTGTTATGGGCAAATTCAGTTTGAAATGGACCCCACCCTCCCACCACCACACAAACCAACCAACCAACCATACATCCAGCCACACAACAACGAGACAAGCCAGTAAAACCACTGTTTTTACCCTTTGCACACCACCCCACCACCAACCCAGTCCGTCATCTGGGCATATGGCTCTAAGATTTTGGATATGAACTTGACACCATCGAAACCAACATTTTGGACAACATCACAAAAAGAATGACATGTATGCGGAGGAGTAAAGCTAGTTTAACCGGAAGAATTGTGTTAGCCAACTCCCTGATCTTGTCAAAGTTATGGTTTGCTGCCTAAGCGGTTCCCTTCTCCGCCAACTTTACCAACGCAGTCTACAAGCTCCTGCAGAACTGGCTATGGTTTGGCTACCGCGCACCTGTCAGGCTGGAGACCATGTACAGCCCACAGAAGAAAGGTGGGATGGGGCTGCTCAACTTCATGGAATGAGCAACGCAAATCCTCAGCTCATGGGTAGCTCTCACAACGTCACCCAACCACCATCCCCCCACTGGGCTAAGGCAGCCCAAACCAACGTCGCAAGGGCACTCCATCTGAGATCCCCCTCCAACCCTGCAACTCTGATGAAGTACCTTGCGACACATCCAACCGCCACTAGACTGCACAACACCAACCAATATTTCAAACGCGTCCTGTACAACCTAAGACAAGGGTATTGGAGCTTCTCCTATGCACAGCAATCCAAAGACATTCACCCTCAAGCTGGTTATGTGCAACTCCACAGGGGACAAACGGTGACTAACGCGCCTGCCCCACTACCATCCTTTCCTCTATCCCATATTGACTACCTAGACTACCAAGACGTCCCATATGACTTGCGCACCTAAAAGCAGGTGTGGGACCTCGTCACCTGCCCCCTCTTATCCCCACAAGTGTGCTCCACAGTGTGGCGCTACATGCACCATACATTTAAAACAGCTGAACGCACCTTCTCAATGTTCAAGACATGCACCATCTGCGGCGGACCCAACACACTAGCACACCGCCTGGAAGAGTGCCCGCCATCCGTGCATATCTGGGCCAACGTGATGCACTTGTTTCAACAATCACCAACAGCTGAATTCTGACTATCCCGCGATATCCTGGCACTCAACATGGCCTCGCCTATCCCCTCAGACGCTAAGGGCTCTAATTGTGAGTATTGCAATAGGGTCCATTCACACAATTACCCTCGACGCTTTCAACAGGATCCTCCACAATTTCAACCAAGCTATCTTCAGGTTCCACAGCCATTTGGCCGATCACTTCCAAGCCTAGCTGTTCGGATCACTCCAACAAAAATGGAAGAAACGGATGGGCAACTGGATTAAAATCTGGTTCCTTCGTTATGACATTGAAAACCTCACAGTCTTCATAGGCGGTTCACCCTACTAGTCCCTGAGCTGCCATGCCACTTAAGGTCTAGTCATCCACCACCCGTGGCTCCTAGCCACACCCAAGTGTGCCAAGTCATATCTTTTGAGTTCCTTTGTTTTGAGCTCTCTTCCCTATTCTGTTTTCCTCTTCCCTACATATTGGATGTGTCTGTCCCCTGGTCGGCCATCCTCAAATAAATAAAAAAAACATTTTCTCTATGACTTTGACTTTGTTCATTATGGGCTGGAACCAATTTTCAAAACTTTTATGTCCCAGAAACTTTCGTTTCTGACTATAAGAAGTAGCACTTCAAAGGTTTAAGCTTTATAGAAGCCTTCAGGAGCCGATTGAAACTTCCCTAAGTTGCTCAATCTGTCCATTAAAAGTTCGTGAGAAGATAGTGATGTCATCTAGGTAGACAAGAACACACAACAGCTTTAAATCCCTAAAAAATCCCATCCATGGCGCATTGGAAAGTGGCCGGCGCGGTACATGGCCCTGGGGCATTCTCATGGTCTCAAATAGTCCTTTGTTGGCTATGTTTGCGCACTTGGCTCAATATAGGGGCAAGCTCCACTTGCCAACATCCACTGGCAAGGTCCATTGTGGAAAAGTAATGTGATCTGGCAAGCAATCAGATGAGGTCATCAATTTGGGTCAGAGGATAACTTCCCTTATTGGTGAAGGAGTTGAGTTACCAATAGTCCATCGCCAACCAGTGGCTGTTATCCTTCTTCCAAACCAGCAGGATAGAAGAGGCCCAAGAGCTTCACGAAGGCACTAGGAGTATGGCTTCAAGTAACTTCTGAGATTCACCGCCATCTGGGCTTCTTCAACCTTGTTCTTTTAGTAAAGTCAGGACTGGAAGAAGGAGCATCCCCAGTCTCCACATGATGTAGGACTCAGTTTGTTCTCCTGAGATTGTAGGTCAAGGCTGAAAATAGGCCTGAATACTCCTCCAACAATTCTTGCAATTTACGTTGTTGGACTTCAGTGAGATCCTTTCTGATACTGGTGTCACCCAGAGCCACAGTCAGGGCGTCTCCAAACTAAAGTCCATTTAGCCTCCCAAAACTATGGACATTGTTGACAGCATCCACTGGTAGGAGGTGAACATAGTGACGGGACTATTTGGGCCTACTACCTTGGGTTGCCAGTATTGTTAGCCAATAACACAGTTATAGATCCGGCATAAGCTGGATCTAGAATCTTTTTTGGGCAGGTTAGCACCTCCTTGGTGGATGGGTTGTCTAGGCCTCAGATTTTTAGCAGATATCTGGAAGGGATGTTAACATAGATCCAGGTGTTGGCAATGACTTGGGACTTTGGAGGTATAGTGGTCACTCTAGGTAAGTAGATTGACATGCCTTCTTATTCATCAACAGCAGGGGCAAACAAACCCAAGAGCCTCTTAGATGATATATGAGCCAATTGATTTCGCCTTCACTCTCTAGTAGGCAGGATAAGGACTTGGCCTCCATCTTAGAGTTGTGGGAGGTTTCAAAGATCAGGGGGACCCAATGCCATAGTAAGGATAGGAACTTGTCATCATAATGGACTACTGCTGAGTAGTCTTAACGGAATTGATTTCCAGGTTTAGGTCATAGGGTATTTAGCGCAATAGTGGGGGTAAATATGGAGAGCTTCCTTAAAAAGATAGTTGGGGAATAATAGGCCCCTATAGATCGAGTACATTGTGAGCCAGACGTGCTGTACTCCATATAGTGTGGCAAGTTCAGGGCGATCTTGATGCGCTACATCAACTTGGACGAAATAACGCTCCTGGGGGAGTCACTTCTGGCTATCATGAGTAATGGAATCTTATGTATTAAAACTGTAACGCAGGTAACCAGACTTCTGAAATGAGGAGATTTTTGAGGAACACGGAAGAAACATTGGAAGAAGAGTAAACAGTATTAATTTTCTTATTATGAATGGTACCAAAACTCCTTCATCAGGTACAATAGGTCCAGGTTTGTTAGAGGTCAATGAATATTCTTGAGGCGCATTATGGATGTCAGCATGTAGCGCCTCTTCCTTCATTCTAAAGGCCCTTTTCCCGCCTCCTCAGCAAGCTGTCTCCAGTAGGTCTTGATGCTGTTTTTGAAACTGTTGCAGTAGGTGCATCAAGGTCAGTAATTCTTCTGGTTTTGACCACATGGACTCGAGGATTGTTGGAGGAACCTGAAGAGGTAGCCCTGAAGTGCAGGGTTGATGCAGGGATCTTGTTAATCTCTTTCTTTTTTTCCCAGATGCAGGTAAAGCCGTTCTTTTGTACAATAAAATGAATTTGAACCTCAGGGTAGAATCCTAATGTGGAGATGACAGTGGTTATAGCGTCGTCCAAGGTAATATGATGGGTAGTAACCAAAGGTTGTGCTTGGGCGTAAAAGATGCTAGCGAACACCATAGGGCTCACCCTATTATTCAGGTGGATACCCATGAATGCTTGTTTTTGGTTGACAGGGTTTGATTTCTGCTGAACTCTTGGATCAAGGCCATGTGGACCTGTTCCTAGGTGTTGCACTCCTTCAAATGAGGAGTTATGATATCCCAGGCAGTGTTGTTGAGGCATGAGTGGATATGCTTTACTTTCTACTGGTCAATGGCCTCCTCCATGGAACTCTCATATGCATATAGGAAGGTAACAGTGTTTCCTGGCCAGAGGCGAACCTTTCTTTAAAACTAGGTTTTAAGTTAGTTAAAATTGGAGTGGATAGGGTGTTAACGTTAGGGATGGGTGCAGGTTCAGATATCTTGGTCTTCGCATAGTCATGGGGGGCCAGCTGTGCAAACCGTCATCTTAGGTCTTCAATGTCCTCTTGGAGATCGTCCCAAGTTTTATTTGAGTAAATAAATGAATCCTTACTCATGACCTGCTCTTTTAGGGAATGAAAGGCAGCGCCTTGAAGGCGAAGCTGACTCTTGAGGGTGGTCAAACAGGTATCAAACCCTCCGACAAGATTGTTTGAGCTTAAAGATGTGGCTATCAATAATCTTGGTGAAGGCGCTAGAGTTGTTCATTTTGTCTGACAATTCCTCAAGGAGGACCTTAGGATTGAGGGAGCTCAATCTACTTGAAGATTGCTTCCTTGAGCTACATTCCAAATTTGATCACATAATGTGGTTAGAGCTGCTAACACATCTTTTCGCCAAGGGTCGTCAGGGTCTCTGGGAATAGGCACATAAAAGCCTGAGGGCTCTTGAGGTCCAGGGGGACTTTCATGTCCTTTGAATCCCTCACGTCCTTCAGGTCCTTTGGGCCCCTAGGCCCTTCAAATCCTTCACTCCCAGATGTGTAATCATGAGAGGCCAGCTCCCAATAGTGTTGTTGCAGCGTCTGTACCAAACTTTCAACTTGATGGAGGCTCAAATTCCAAGCAGCCTCAAGGAGTTGTATATTCTGATGCAGCTGGTCCTCAAGGTAACCAAAGATCCCACTACCAACATCACAATTTGGCCTTGGACTTCATGGATTACTCATTACTTATCAATAATGGCCTCACATTTGTTTTAAACAAGGAGGAGGCCACATTGTAAAAAATTGACAACATGTGAGTTTAAGATTTGGGTGGCCCCTTTGTCAGGAGACTTCATGATGGTGCAGCCCTACTAATTGGAGAAGGTGATGAATATCTGGGTGAACAAAGTTCCAAAGCAGCGTTCAGTTCCCAGAGTGATCCCTGCTGGTAGCTGGGCTGCGGTATAAAGGTCCCACATGGTAGAGGGCATGTAAGAGGCGCAGGAGTGGCTGGAGCAGGAACTCATGTAGTAATGCCCTAAACTAGTTGTTGGACAATTTCATCAAACTTTTCTTACTTAAGTTGATACTAATTCCCATCAACTGAGGACAGGGATAACTGGAATTGGCCCAGAATTCTAAACTCTCAGGCTGCATTGGTGGCACTTCATACCTCAAAGTAATAATTTATAAAAGCAATGCTTCTCAAACAATTAGAAGATTGATCTTCATGACTGTTAGTATTTTTCATTATTCGTGATAGACGTTTTCACTTAGGACCTCTCAGAGACTCCTGCAGTGATTACCACTTATATCAGCGTAACAGTTCTCTTGACTGTCAACAAAGTCCAAAAATGAGCTTGAAGCTGAAAATTAGCGGAGATGTCAAAAAACGAAAAAATGGAGATAATATAGACTACTTTATTGTAATATAAAGTGTCAATATTTATAGGGAACATAGAAACTGGGTGCCTCAGGGACTTTCATGGCCCCGCAAGATCAAGATCTTTTAATGCCTTCCGGTTTGACTACTTGGATAGTGTCCTCATTGTACTGCATCACCTCATGACTGCAGCGGTGAGGAAGCGCCTCTCTTAAGTTTGGGAAGCAGGAATGGGATACCTGAAGGTGATTCTATCGATTCTCATATGCGTAAAGCTTCTTGATCATATCTATTTTTGTGCCATCAGGGTAGGTTTCATTTGCACTGGTTGAGAGTCATTTGGTCAAGCTCAATTCAGGAGTAGGTATTTCATCTTGCTCGTTATACAGAATCCTGACAGAGACCTTCAACTTTAATGCTGAAAGCTTTCTACTGCCCTACTACAAGTTCAACTTATATATTTGCTTGAGGGTGGACCTATCAAGATCAATTGTCCACTCCATCCCTACACTGCTTCCAAAGATCAATCCTTAAAAGCTTGGATCAATGAGATAATGGCCAAAGGATGGCTAATAAAGAAGACATCTCCAGTATTATCCAAGGCGGTGTTTGCCCAGAATTGGATGGTACCCTGCGGCCATGCAGAGACTATGGCTACATAAACAGCGTCAACATCCTCAACCCATTATTCGTTACTGCTCAAGGCTGCTGTAAGTCTGAGGGAATGTCCCCTGAGCGTAGATCGGGTGCTCTTTCCATTTCCAAATAAAAAGGGGCCGAAGAGGGCGGCTGGACCCCTCATCTCCCAGGGCGACCTTGCCCACGTGATAGATGAGTGCTGGGTAACAGCCCTCCCTCTTTGGATCCCTCCCCCAGAACCCTCACTCACCTTGGTCAAACTGGTCAGCCCAATTAAGGAAATCTGTGCCAAGATCACAAATTGATGCTGAAGGATTTGAGAATGACAGGATCAAAGCTGGATGATTGGAAAATGCATGCCAAAAAGGGACAAATGTCAAATTATCAGACAGAATTGCAGATGGTTTTGACTCAATCTCCTTTATGATCGTTGACACTAACCCCTCCTAAATCATTGGTAATGATCCCCAAAGTACAGATAGTATCCTCTGAACCATTGCCGATAGTTCAAAACCCTTAATCAGTAAACTGGCAGTTGCAGCCAACAAATCTCATTTGACCAAACGAACAGCTAGTGCCTGGGCAGGTTGGGCATCCTAAACCCATTTCCAACCAATTGGGACTGCCCCTACATGGAGTGACTTGGGGAATTCCTGTGGCTCATCGGGCTAGATGCCATCATGCTAACTGATGGAAACAAAGTTGAGCTTTGGTTCAGGCGTTTGAGGTCAAACTGAAAGCAACTTGGCCTGCCACCGAATTTTTTGATGTTGATTCTATTTGAGATTATCTGCCCCATTCCCCAAAATATTCACTGGGTTAGGTGAATTTGAGAGACCTGATCCCTGCTTGGACTCATCACAATTGAACACTATTTAATCAGTTGCCTTACACTGAGAAAATTGTTGGTCAATTTTCTTCCTTTATTTTAAAATATAAAAATTCTTTCCCCAATTCTAGTTCGTATGCTGAAAAACAAACCGCCCTTCCCTTCAGCATCCCAATACCCCTCAGGGTTTAAGGCTATATCATCTGGTATTTCATTATGTGTCTTTATGAGATTATGGCTCATAGGCAATTATTGGCGGGACTCCTTTCAAGTTCCATAACCGTCGTACCAGCAGCAGTGCCTCTGGCATTCTGGTCTGCCAATTGGGTGCTTCAGCACCTAGGCTAGCAGGCCGGCCTAATTCTAACTTGCTGTTTACCTGACATAATCAACCAACCATTATTCCTAACCATTTCCGCCTATCTCATAGGTATTGGCGCAGCAATGGTCCCTTCTTTTTAACTGAACTAGGTTGTGAGGAAAAATTACCCTGGCCACGTTAGCCTAGTACCAATTGAAATGTCCAATCCACATCCCGTAGTTGCCGCAGCTATTGTGCCCATGTCAGTATGTTCTGACAATCTGAATTATGATGAGCTTACTCCCACTAAGAACCTAATGGTTTCCCCCAACTCTAACTACCATCTGTTTGATATCTCTTGATTCAACTTAAGCTACCAATAAAGAGAACTTTGCTTACTTCTTACTACCTATAAAATAAGTGTCAGGTCCAATCACGTTTCCTTTGAGGCTTTAGTGGTTACTGGAGCCACGTGCAATTTTATGAGTGTTGAACTAGCCCAACAATTGGAGCTTGCCCTGGATGTAGGTCCTTCAGTGATGGTTGCTTCTTCAGCCTCCCAGACCTCTTACCTAGTCCGTCAGCAAGTTTCTTTCTCAGTACATCAGTTTATCTTTTGCAATTAGTTCTCAGCAATGCCAAACTTGGTGTTTCCAGTTATATTGGGAGTTGGATGATGGCGACAGCAACATGTTAAGATTAATCTTGATTCAAATATGTTGTCATTTGCCAATGATCAAACGGAAGGAGAATTTCCCTTATTTAATACCCTCAAGAAAACACAAGGTCGCAGCTCCATTACTTCCCTCGTTTCCCCTTCCAAACTTCCTTCTGATTATCCCAAAGTATTGATGCACTAATGAAGTATCTTCGATTCTAAGAAGGTGGACCGTCTTCCTCCTCACACGAAATTCGACTTGGTATTCTGAACAACGGTACAGTTGGTGAACATCAACTGCCCTTTGTATCCACACATGGCAGAAGAAAAGGCAGCTCTTAACACCTGGTTAAACAATATTCTCAAGAAAGGATGGTTGTTTAAAGAGATGTCGCCAATTGCCTCTCCCATCGTTTTTGCCAAGAAGGCCGATGGTTCCCTCCATCCCTGCATGAATTATGGACATCTAAATAAAATTTCAGTGAGAAATCCCTACCTTTTGCCCCTTGAACAAACTATCAGTCAAGCGATCGCAAAGTCTTGTATGTTCTTCAAGCTTGATCTCATCAATGCCTTTAACCAAATAAGGGTAATGGAAGGTCAAGAATGGCTTACTGCGATTTGTTCTAAACAAGGTATCTTTCAGTTCGCATAATGCCCTTTTGGGCGAAGAACGCGCCAGCCACCTTTCAAAGAATGATTGAAATTGTGCTGGGCGACCTCCAGTTTACATGCGCAGTTGCATACATTGACAACATCTTGTTTCATTCCATAACTCCTGAACAACACGCTAAATACTTGGAAGCGGTCGTGGCTGCTTTGCACAAGGTGGGCTTGTTTGTCAAGCCTTTGAAATGCGAGTTTTATAAGGAGGAAGTTACCTTTCTCAGGAACCTGGTCTTAAAAGATGGTTATGTGATTCCGCCCAACAAGTTAGATGCCATCCGCGAGTGGCTGACCCCAACAACTCAGAAAAAATGACAGAGTTTCTTGGGTACTATTATTTTCCTGAAAAAATTTTCCTTGGCCCTTTTCCAGTTGGCTGCCCTGCTCCACCCCTCATGGGTAAAAATGTGCCTTTCCGTTGGACTCCCAAATGCCAGCAGGCGTTCAAGTCAATTAAAGTAGTATTTTTATCACCCCCTATACAAAGACACGTGGACCCCTCCAAACCATTTATCATCGCTTTTGATGCTTCAGCAGTAGCAGTTAGGGCAGTTCTATTCCAGGAGCATGATGGCTTAGAAAATTTGGTTGCCCACTTATTCTGGAAGTTCTCTTCAACTGAGCAATCATGGGCCATTTATGATAAGGAATTGGCGGCCAAAGCATGGGCATTGACTCATTGGCGGTACTGTTACAGGGTGCCCAGCATGAGTTAATTGTGCGTATGGACCATCAAGCAGTTTTGTATTTCCGCAAACCACAAAAATTGGCACACAGGCAGGCTAGTACCTATTGGGATTTAGGCAGTTTCAATTTTAGATACAAATTTGGAAAGGACAGAAAATGTACTTCCTGACTTTCTTAGCCACAACCTGGCCATTGCCCCATGGACTTGGAGGAAGTGGACTTGGTTACTGTGATCCCAACCACCCAAATCCTATCTATTGTCCCACCTGTGGTCGCCTCAGTAGAGTTAGCTCCAGATGCTCCACTTATATCACGGGTTTTGGCAGCACAGATGTCTTGCCCCAAAGGAGTGGAGTTACTTGAACAATTATCCCTTCAGACCCATAAATATCCCTATATTCTTTGCTGATGGGTCTCATCTATTTTTGGTCGCGGGTTTGGGTTCCTCCTCCCCTTAGAGCTGAGGTGTTTCGAGCGCTCATGTTCCTCCCACAATTGGCCATCTGGGCATCAAAAATGCATGGTATTGATCAAGCGAACTTACAACTGGGCAGGCTTAACTCTGTAGGTTCTGGCCTGGATCGCCGATTGCATTACCTGTGCCTGAGACAAGTTGACCACTCAGGAAGTAATGGTCTCCTACACCCATTTACAATAGGCGGAGGGTCCATGGATATTGGTGTCCATGGATTTAATGTCAAACTCCCCTGTTCTAATGGGTTTATGGCGGTGATGGTAGTAGTCAATCGCTTCACCAAATTTTCCCTATTTACTCCCTGTGCTTCTGCGATCACATTTGAAGAAACCGCTCATCTCTTTGTACGTCATGTGTTCTCAATGTTTGGTCTATCGTAGTAGATCATCAGTGACCGTGGGCTCCAATTTACAGCACGGTATTGGAATGAGCTTTTATCCATATTAAAAGTCACCCCCTGCCATTCCACTGCATAACATCCCCAGTCTGATGGACAAACTGAGTGGGTTAACCAAATTTTGGAACAGTATTTTCATTGTTACGCATCAGCCGCACAAGATATCTGGGCCAATGACCTTTCTCTCTCCCAATTTGCTTATAATAATGGTACTCACGCTTCCACAGGGGTTTCTCCCTATGAAGCGATGTTAGGTTATAACACCTCTTTCTTTGTCAGTCCCTGTCTACTTCCAGAGGTTCCTGCTGCTGCAGATCACGTTGAGCACATTTTGTCTACCCAGTCCTTAGTGTGGGAGCATCTCACAAAGGCTATTAATGATTATAAGCGGTTTGTGGATTATAAATGGCTTCCTGGTCATAATATTGCGATGGGCTCATTCATTATGTTGGATACTCGCCATCTGTGGATGCAGGTGCCTTCCCGGAAGCTTGCAAGCAAGCGTTTGGGTCCCCACCTGGTGGAGGAAGACTTGAGATATGGTGCTTTCTGGTTAAAACTTCCGACTCATTGGAGACAGCACCCCGTCTTCCACATGTCTCAGCTGTCCCCATTCAAGGGGATCATTCCCACCGAATCTGAACCCATAGTAATAGAGGATGCTGAAGAAGCCAAGGTAGAAACCATCTTGGTGTCCCACAAAACCCAACGGCCAGTTCAGTATCTCATCGCATGGAAGGTGTATCCAGCTTTATAAGAACAGTTGGATCATTACTCAGGATGCGCTAATTGCATGGAACTGGTCAAAGCGTTCCATGAGTCCCACCCCAATGCTCCCATCCCCCAAAAAAGGTTATGACAGTAATGGCGATCAAGTTTCCCAAGGCTCACAAAAATGTGGCCCTCATGCAGTTTCCCAGTGGTGGTGCCTGTCAGGATTCTCTCTTAATTGGGGGAAGCCCCAACTAGGGGTCTCAACCTGCCTATGGGCAGATGCCAGATTGGGCTCCCCATTAACCTGGGTAAGCCCAATCTGAAGTATCAGGGACTGGCACCAAAAATTCAATTATTCAAATTTGGCACCAGCAACTAATGCCAATGATGCCGACCACTCAATCAGGTTGTGGCAAAATACCTTTCAGCATTCTTACTTAATCAATTATCCTTTTTGGGTGCACCAGTGACTTATGCCAAGGATGCACCCATTCCCTTGTAATATTATTCATTCGTTTTCTCATTCATTGTTGGCAATCAACACCAAAACTTTCTGATCCTTTCCTTCCAGATCCCTCAATGTCATTTAAATACCTCAAGGATCCATTTAATAAAGTTATCATTTCTTCCAATTCCTTTTCCATTTTTAGCTTTTCTTTGGGCCCCGATGGCCTTTTTTTAAGCTGGGGGCTTTGGGGCCCTGTTAATAGGGTTTGATTTGTAGTTCCTCCCCCAAAAACATGACAGTGCCCTTCCTTTGGAAAAAGGAAAAGGTAATGTAAGTCCAGGGAACGTCCCTGAGTGTAGATTGGGTGCACTTTCTGTTTCCAAATAAAAAGGAGCCAAAGAGGGCGGCTGTACTCCTCTCTACCCAGGGCGACCTCACCCACAAGATAGACAAGCGCTGAGTAACAGCCCTCCTTCTTTGGATCCCTCCCCCAGTACCCTCGCTCACCTTGGTCAAACTGGTCAGCTGGATTAAGGAAATCTGTGCTGAGATCATCAAATAGATGTTGAAGAATTTGAGACTGACAGGATCAAAGCTGATTGCATGAAAATGCATGCCAAAAAATTGACAAATGTCAAATTATTGGCTGGAATTCTGGACAGTCTTGACTCATTCTCTAAAATGATTGTCAATGCTAACCCCCTCCTGAAATCGTCAGGAATGATCCCCAAAGTGCAGATGGTATCCTCAGAAACCATCACCGATAGTTCAAAACCCTTATCCAGCAAATTGGGAGTTGTGGCTGATGAAAATCATTTGACCAAATAAACAGCCCAGCAACTGGGCATGGGCAGGTTGGTCATCCCAAACCCGTTTCCAATCAATTGAGACTGCCCCTATGCGGAGTGGCATTGGGGAATTCCTGAGGCTCACTAGGCCAGATGCTATAGCTCTAAATGACATAATTGCAGCCAAGCTTAAGTTCAGGCATTCAAGGTTGAACTGACAGCAACTTGGCCTGCCACCAAATCATTCGATGTCAGTTCAATTTGAGATTATCTGCCCCATTCCCCGAAATATTCACTGGGTTAGGTGATTTAAGAGACCTGATCCCTGCTTGGACTCATCACAATTAAACACTACTTAATCAGTTGCCTTACACTGAGAAAATTGTTGGTCAATTTTCTTCCTTTATTTTTTTATAGTAAAATCCTTTCCACAATTCTTATTTTGTATGCTAAAACAAACCACCCTTCCTGCCAGCATTGCAATACCCCTCAGGGTTTATGGTCGTATTTATGTGGTATTTCGTATGTGTCTTTACGAGATTATGGCTCATAGGCAATTATTGGCGGGACTCTTTTCAAGTTCCATAACCATCATACCAGCAGCAGTGCCTCTGGCATTCTGGTTTGCCAATTGGGTGCTTCAGCACCTAGGCTGGCAGGCCAGTCTAATTCTAACTTGCTGTTTGCCTGACAGCTGCAATATCATAAGCTCTTGCAAAGTCTAAAGCATTTTTAAAGCTGGATTTGGTCAACGCGTTCCACCAAGTCAGAATTAAAGAGGGACAAGAATGGCTGACGGCCATCTAAACATACCAGATCATATACCAGTCCAATATCAAACCATTTGACCTCAAAAATGACACATATTCCAATGGTTCATAGACCATGCGCTGGAAGACCTTCACTTTACATGCGTTTTGGAATACATTGATGGAATCCTAGTTCACTTTCACATCAGATAACATTAAATGGGCTTGTCAGTAGTGGTCGCCGCCATACAGAGGGCAGACCATTACGCAAAGCCCTCAAAATTCAGATTTTTCAAGGATGAAGCTTAATATCTAGGGAACATTGTGCTCAGTAATGGACATGCCATAACCCCTAAAAAGCTAGAAGAAATAAGATCATGTCAGCTCTTACCAACCAAAAACAGCTGCGCAGTTTCTTAGGATTGGTCACATTTCTGAAAAATTCTCCCCCAGTGATATTAAAGCTGGCCGCCCTCATCCATCCCCTAATGGGTAAAAAAGCGCCATTATTTGGCTTAAAAGGGGCTGCCAATAAGCGTCAATGTCATTAAAAAGGTTTGCACCACCATGCCAGATCTGAGCCATGCTGGGAAAGACAAACTGTTCATTTTAGCATGTGATGCTTCCAGAATGGTTCTAGGGGCACTCTAGTGCAGGAGCATAAAGGAACTAAATACCAGTATTGTACTTCTTTAGGAAATTTGTCAGCGCTAAAAGCTCATTAGTAATTTACAACAAAGAGTTGGCCCTGTCACTTGGTCACTATTAAATGGCAATTTAATGCAGGGAGCAAAATACATGTTGCCAGTGCGCACTGACCACAAATTATTAATGTACCACCACAGATGACAGAATCTGGCGCATCAGCAAACTAAGACGCAATATGGCCTTCTCAATTTTGACTTCAAATATGAGAGTGTCCAAAGCTTATGCACATAACTCCAGACACCTTGAGCAGAAGCCCGTCAGCCAGACCCTATCTTTAAGAAAACACTGAACTGGTCATGATGATCACTCTGGATCAAGTCTTGCCAGACCCCCAACAGAATTGGTTTCCATAGCTTATACCACCCTCTCCTTCAAGCTGAGAAAACTCCTAGGCGCATGGCCTAGCGAAACCAATTTCAAAACCACCGCTCTGACCAAATCTTCAAATAATCCAAATAAACCAAACTAAGGGCTCCATAACAGATATTTTTTAAACTCTTAAACCAAAACCTTGTGGGGACAAGACCTAAGAGATTAGGTACTAGCAAGAAAAACCTCTCTGGATGGTACTCCCAGAAAGGAAGGGGTATAAACTTCCATGACTAAGTATGGGTACCCAAAGGTTTACGCTCATGGGTCATAAAGGAACACAACAACTCGCTGATCATGGAGAACAATGGCATAAAAAAGTGCATTAACCTAATAAAACAAGTTTAAAACTGAAACAAATAAAAAAAGGACTTACACTCTTGAATAGAACGCTGCCTCATCTCCGCACAATAAAAACTGGACAAGATGGGAAGGAAATATACTGACACCCACTCTAACAGGAGGTAGAGACCTTGGCGTCAGCATTGGTAAACTTCATTTTAGGCCTACCAACCTCATGGGGATTGAGCAATTATGGTGGTGTACAAATTCACAAAAAACGTCTTTTTTATCCTGTTCTAAAGGCTCCCATGGCCAAGGACATGGCTTGGCTATTTTTGTCCCATGTTCTCACCACGTTTATAGTGCCACAAGAAGTGGTAAGTGATAGAGGGTCCATTACACCTCAAAATTCTGGGACGCCCTATGTGGGATGTTAAATATCAAACTATGCCAGTCATCTGTATATCACCCAAATTCTGATGAGCAAATAAAGAGGACCAACCAGTCAAGAAAGAATACATCTGCTGATATGCTACAGCCTCCCAGGACACTTGGGCAGATGATCTCACACTGGCCCAAATTTTTGTATAATAACTCTCTTCACATTAACAAGGATATCGCCACCATATGCCAACCTAGGTTACAACCCTGCTTTCACCATTGGCCCCAGATATGCTCCAACATACACATGGCGGACGGCTTTGTTTTGCACATCAAAAAAGATATACCAACAAGTTTAAAAGCAGCTTACAAAGATCTCTAAGAACACCAAACAAATTGTTAGCTAAAAACGCCATCTAACCTGAACTATCAGGTTAGCAACTTTGTGATGTTGGACACAAATAATTTCTATCTCAAAGTTTTCATGACAAAAACTGGCATTCAAAAAGGCCAGCCCGCTTCCCATCAACAAGGTCCTGCCAGCGGGTCTTTCCATGTGAAGCTCCCCCATTGGAAAATCCACACATACTTCCAATCCTCCAAGATATCTTCAAAGGGAAGAATCTAGCTGAGGTCAATCTGATACTTATATAAGGAGAACCAGAATCTGGGGTAGAGGATGTCTTGGACGCCAGGAGGTACAAGAAGGTAATTCAACACCTGGTGGCCTTGAAGGTATCTAGTGTATGAGAACACTGGATCCCCGCCAGAGACTGCATTAACTGCTGAGAGATAATTAAGGACTTTCATGCCCCAAGGCCCAATGCACCCACGCCTCTAATTCCTCCCAAACTCACCAGCATTGCCATCATCAAACTTTCTTCACCACACAAAAACTACGCATTGGTACAAGCCTCCAAGTGTGTAATAGACCCTGTTCTTCTAGGGAAGGGCAATTTAAGGATCTTCACTGTATCCATCATGTTGTTTAGTACGTTTTACCCCTTCTAAACAAATAGAGGAAATGTTCTCCGAGAAATACTAAGGGAGAGGATAGCAGAATTGGGTCAAACCTTTGATGAGCGATGGGTGGCCGCTGCCTCCCCTAAAATATGCTTGCCTCAACCCCAAGACAGCGGGTTCCCCAGCCCTTATCATTACAGAGTCTGATAAGGCGTGCATAGACAAGTCTGGGGACATCTGCGATGAATTTGCAATTGAATTGGTAAATATAACTGAACCTTAAAAAGGGCGAAATGCCACATCTAATTGAGGAGAAAACC
Source organism: Massospora cicadina (assembly GCA_022478985.1). Taxonomy (NCBI): domain Eukaryota; kingdom Fungi; phylum Entomophthoromycota; class Entomophthoromycetes; order Entomophthorales; family Entomophthoraceae; genus Massospora; species Massospora cicadina. Next base: position 11,220 of record JAKSZP010008126.1, on the reverse strand, counting down.
CATGATAAACAAATCAATCTACCCATAGATGCAACAAAAAATATTTGAGCAGATGAAGTAATCCCAGAGGAGATGTATTACGAAAGTTTGGCACTTGCAAAAGTCTTCAATAAACCCCCAATTGAAGCGTTAAACGAGACATCCACTGTATATAATTCTGGAGGTCCAAAGAACAATGGCAGACTTAAAAAACAATAAACAATTTCCTAGTGTCCCTGGGAATTATTGACCTCCAACCTGTTTTTATACAAGGATGATAATCACCTCCCATGCTAATATAAAAACTCAGCTATCTGCTACTGTAGTGTGTTGGTTTCTTTGATAGTTATCTTAATAAAAGATAATATAATGGAAAAGTTAAGAAAATTTTGATTTAATTTAGTTTAAGATTTTCCCCCTTAAAAAAACCGCCACGACCAATGGAGGGCCCCCATTCATCATTTTTAGTAAAATAGGTTTGTTACAATTGTATCTTCTATATTAAATTCCTTCAACAGGTAAACACAGGGTAACCCACCTCAGGGAGCTTCCCAGACAACCTCCCACCTAAAAGTATGTAAGCAATGATCCCCACCCCAAGCCAAACAAAGATTGACCAATCTGATCTACTAAGCCAAAGACCATATTGAGGAAGACATCACAATAGAACGGATTTTAACTAGAATACCAGTGGATTTAAAATTGAAAATTGGAAACCATACCCAGTTATCATGTGTGCGCTTGAACCAGCTTTGACTCAAGCCCAAGCAAGAATGGCAAGAGAAAACACCCTTACATAAACAAATTAGTCTCTCCTCATTGCAAGAGGTATGGGCGAAAAATGTTGCTGATCCTCAGTTTACAGGTCAAAATGAGATTTATGTGCATATTTAATATTTTCCGTGCCTTTATTTAACTAAATCATACTCCCAAATCCTCAGAACACCAATTCTGTGCAGACTATGGATGCTATCGTGAGTATTAGAATACCCCTGGTGGAAGCCAAGTCTTTTATTGGCACACCAAATGTCTGACATGGTATTTGAAATCAGCAATCATACCCATTATCATATTTTGGCTTGGTTAGTCCCCCACCACAACCTAAACCCCGCATCATGCTTATGATAGGGCTTGATTATAGTTTAATAAGATTACTTTCCTAAAAAGTTCTACTTATATTATTTTAGTTGAAATCTATACAAAAAGTTTAAAATTGTTGCTTTTTCAAACTTAAAGCCACTCAAGGGTCACGCCTATTTATCCTCAATTATAAATGAACTCTTAGGTGCAAACTCAATCCTAGCTATTGAAAACATTAACCATAGAATGACAAGGAATCCTCCCCCACCTGCCCATTTATCTCTGATGAGGCGCATCTCAATAGTCTTTATCTGTTATTATGGCTGCTGAAGCACCCACATTCACAGGACGGAATTCTCTTGGCACTCACTCATCCTTTATAATTGAAATGGGATCCCTAGTCATTCAGGATAAGGCGGGGCAATCTATAATAGTAAATATCTTCTCATATTGAAACTAGCTATGTTGGCCATGTTGTTCTAAGGAACTGCCTTGGAAAAAAGTCAGCATCTAATATCTTGTAGCTTTAAGATATACTTTGACCTATCAGGTATAACTCTAAAGGATCTTGTGAAGTCAAGGTTCCACATATCAAATAGTCCAAGCGTTGCTTTAGGGTACATGGGGTTTCTGAGCACCTTAAAACTTAAAGAAGTTTTGGAAGGCATGGTATTTAGCTATGTAGTTAATGATTTCAATTTAGGCATTGGTCACTAGTGTTTGGCAAAAAGAATCAACCAATTGGCTTGTACTCTGAAATGTCCAGCGTCATTGTAGGCCTCTTTCATCCAGTGTATGCACTAATTCCTTATAATCACCTGAAAGTCTGATCCTTTAGTGCATACATATAGGTGACCTTCAAGATTTGAAATCTTAAGCAAATAAATTTCAATGAAAGTATATTCTGAGTATTGTTTACCACTTAAAAGTCTTTCAAGAACTACATATCTGTAGGAGCTCCTTCTCAAGATTGCTCTCCCCATATATAAGACTGATTATCCTACTGGGTTGTTGTGAATGCATGATATCCCATCCACTACCACGCTGAGCCATCCAGGAAGATGCAACATTTCAATTAAAACTACATTAGTTCGTGCTGCCAGTATACTTAGCATCTATTTGGGATTAGATTGTTCATCAGACTGCTTACCGCTAAAAAGATTGTATATGGTTATTTACCAGTCTAATAGGCAGTAAAAGAATTTTGAATGTAAACATTACCACCAGGACTTTTCCTCATACTTTTAGTGGTAGTATACCATCAGAGCAAATTATGGAATTAAATAAAACAAATAGGTATATATTCTCTTGTGAATGGGTGAGCTGGCCCCAATGGCTGATTTGTTGGTATCTTTGAACATCTGGAACTTCTTTTTTAATTAAGGGAAGATCTGGATAGAAGCTTGTACTAATGCATTCCTTAGGCTTACAAAACTATGGTGGGTGGTGTTAGTAAATTACTAAGTGGTTCCCTCCTTCTGGAGTCAGTACAGTGGGCAGTTTCTTACTAGAGTTTAAAATAAAGACCTGGTAGTAATTTGTGTCTCTTATGAAGCTCAGAATATCAGAAAAATTGCTTGGGTCAGAACATGTGGAAATTGCTTACAACTTAGAGGAGTCAGTGAGCTTTACTTCATGGAGATAATGTGTCCTAGCAGCTTTTTTCCTATAACGCAGAGCGTTATCTTTTACTAATTATGCTAAGGTTCACTTCTGTCATACAATTACATGTCTTAATATTTAATAAGAGTTTTAGCTCAAAATAAGGAGGAAAATGAGGACGAAATCAGCCAAAAGACCCTTGCCAATCCTCAGTGGAATCCTTTGAATTGGGGTGATAAATTTAGAAATAATACTTGGCCTAATACCACAAATCAGGTAATCAAATTTCATTGAATAAGTGGCAAATTCAGGAGAGCCTATTGGAGGCTCCTTTACAGGCCACCACTAATTTAGTACAACCTACCCTGCAGAGGCTGACCCTTTAATAGGGTTGAAAGGGTTCCTGCAAGTAAAAATATTTTTTTGTGCCCACTGATTGTGTAAAATTTATCAAATCGTTACCTCATGGTCATATCCTACCAACAATTGAATTTCATTGGTTGTTTCATAAAAACGAGGCGAGTTTTCCAAGATCTGATAGGTCAAATATCATTAATTTTTTAATTTGGATTTTACTAAGCAAACCCAACTTTGAGCCTCGATATATTGCATATCTAAATATCAATTTATTAAGAGGGGGTCTCTTTTCTTATTCCCATGATACCAGTAAAAACCCCATAAAACCTACTTTTTAGTACTTATTTTAAGTACTTTTATTACAACTAAAGTTGAAACACATTCTATAAGTATTTCATCAGTAGAGACTAATTTTCTCCTGCGAAATTGTTAAACTTTAGGGCAACTTAGCACCAGCGAGCATAAACCCAACACAGAGTTCAACAAGTGGTGCTCACTACAGTGGGTAGTACACCACAAAAAATAATTGAAAATGGAGGGTTTTGGGGTGTATAACCCTTGCAACCTCCCTCTGCTTCTAAACACCAGCTAGTTGCCCTTGAACAACAACTATCAAGCGCTATATCAAGACTTAAAAATTACGAGCAGCGCCCATTTAAATGTCCCTTGAAGGACAAGTTCACCCCTGGCAAAGGCAGTATTGTTTCGTTCTTATAAGTTTATGAAGCAGCCATGGAAGGGGTGACTGACCACCAGAAGGTTAAGAACACTCTTCCTCGTTTATGTCGCTTAGCACGAGAAATGATGGTCCCTTATATGGATACTCTACACACCTGAACCGAAGTTAAAGAAGCTCTTATAGCGGAATTTGGCTCCAAATAGAGTTTAACCAGGGTAAACAAGCTTTTAGGCGTAAAGTAATGTATGAAGGTGAACGGATCACTGCCTTTGCTGAGCGATTCTATCTTGCTGCTCAGAGGTTGTCAGCTTATAATATGCTAAAACTGGATAATGCTATCGCGGCCAGGCTAACTGGGTTAGCTTCCCAACCTTCTTTAGCTCAACTAAAATCTATATAAAGTGAACTTTTAAAACATTCCTTGGCATAAAAGAGATCTTATTAGAAGTTGATGATTTTTTACCTATGCGACAACAAATGAAGCTGTGATGAACCCCAGGTTTGGACCATTGATGAGTGCTCAACTGAAGCCCCAACGAAGGAGGCTATGTCAACCCCTATTCTGGTTAATAAACTGAGCCTAACACTTGCAGTGCGCCTCAAACCTGATCTTCCTTCGCCCAGTTAACCTGAGGTTCTCAAGCTAGTAAGTCAGCATGCATCATCATCAATGGGCCAGCGCTACCTTCCCCCAGCTTGCCACCAAGATCAGATTGTTCAATCTAATAAAACCTCTCCAATTGGTCCCAAAGCCTGATCCTAAGCCTAAACCCCTTTCTCAGGTGACATTCACCCCCATCAACAATGGGTTTAAGGACTGGGTCGCTAAATCTAAACCACCTGTTTCTCCAAGGCTCACAGCCTCTGGTCAAACCAAAGCTGGCGTAGTTAAAGCATTACCCTCCATGATGCTATCTCTCCAGCTAACTCTAATCTAAAACCTGTATCCATGAGGAAGCCCAAATCTCTCCCTCTAATGACAGTTGCTACCAACAACCATGGGTTCAAGGACAAGGCTGCTCAAGCTAAGTCGCCTGCTCCTCCAATGATCATCGCTGCAGATTGCCCCCCAGCTACTAAAGTTATGGCCTCCACCTCTGACAGATCTTCTAGCATTCAACCCAGTGTATGTGGACAACTTTTTTGGATGACGAGTCTGAAGGGGATTATGAGGACGTTGGCTATTATGTTCTAGTAGCTCCTGTTGAAGTAGGTATACCGAATCAGCTGACCCTTGAAGGTTTAGATAAAGCCTCGATCCCTCAAGAAACCTACCTTAATAAAGTGCTGGGGTGCCCTGAGTTTATTGATATTTCTAGAGATGCTGATAAGGTTTTTGCTTCGCTGATCTGACCAATTCATCATGTTCACACCCTAAAGTTCATTAAAGATAACTACCCTGAGACAGCTAAAAACTTGCTTCTACTCTCCGTCTTAAGGAAGTATTAGCTCTCCTCCTAACTTTGGCAGGACCATAACTAAGGTAGAGGTCGTTAATGAAAAAGTCTGGGTTGAGTCTATCTTGGACACTGGATCTCCTGTGAACGTTCTCTCTTCCAAGCTGATCAAGAAGATTAAGCTGGCTCCTGATCTCAAGTGTACGCAAGAGCTTAAATGCTGGGTCCCAACAACACCCGTGTTATTAGGGCCTATTCCTCCTTGCCTATTCGAATTGGAAAGCTCATCTTGTCAGATCCCACTGTGGCCTTGGACAATAACGCTTACAACATGCTTATTGGAATGAAGATTATGATTGAGTATGATGGTATAATCAGCATGAAACAGGGTTACCTCTCCCTACTCATATATGAAGTCCCTCACTCTTCACCAATGAAGAACCCAGTAAAAAGGCGTATTCCTTTTTAATTGAAATTTATCCTCTGCTTAACCTTTATTCTACATGACCTCTGGACGCAACAAAAAAGTGCCCAATTTGGTGGACGCTTCAGAGGGCATTCCCTTTTTATGCTTCAGAGGAAATAGTAATCAAGGCTGGTGAACAACGGGTGGTCGCTACCAACATTACTCTAAAGATCCCCTGAGCCTGTCTGGTGCACATAAAAGTGTTGATATAGTAAGTTCTTTATAAACCCTGGGTTTTGCTGGGTATACTAGACCCCGCCTATCAACGATTCATTGATATCCTATTGGGGAACCTTACTAAAAAACCCATTATTTTAAAAAACATCAAGTTATAGGGAAAGGTCTGCTAATTCCCCTCAATGAGATTAACAGTGTCCACTTTATTGGTATAATGTTAGATATGGGTTTACCCACTTATCAGATAATGTTTACTCTGCCTAATGTCCACATTTCAGATGACCTAACTCCAGATGAGCTTAAACAAGTTCATTCTCTATTGGATACATATAATGATATTTTCTCCTAGACTGACATGGATTATGGTCATATGAAGGGGTGGAGCCACTCCATTGATGTTGGTGATTTCTAACCTATTTGATCTAAACTTACCGTAAATACAATGTTGTAGAGTAGTAAATTAGGGTTAAACTCAAGCAGTTATTAGACGCTGGGCTATTAGTACCGTCAAAGCCATTGGGCGTCTCCTCTCTTGTTGATCAAAAAGAAGAACGGAGGTCATTGGGTAGTGATGGACTATTCTAAACTAAATAACCTCACTAAAAAAGAAATCTATCCACCTCCTGCATAAATGGTGCCCTTGCCCAAATATCTGGATCAATTTTCTTCTCAACCATGGATTTGGTCAGCGGATATTGGCATATGGATCTTTCTCCTTAAGATCAGGATATTGGCTCTCATTTGTAGTGAAGGCTTTTACAGCCTACATGACTACTCCAAGGGCTATACAATGCGCCAGCATCCTTCCAACGTACGATGGATCACATTATGTGGCACATAAGCTAAGCTGCATCATCGTCTAACTTGATGACATCACTGTCTTTTTGGCAACGTTCACCAAGCATCTCGCTCATTTAAAAGAAGTCTTTCAACGCCTGCGAGCTTCTAACATTAAGTTGAAACTATCAAAATGTACCTTTTTCCAATAGGGGCTAGATTTCTTTGGACATGCTATCTCCCAAGAATGGATCCAACCTTTACAAGATAAGGTCAAAGCTATCTCCAAAGTGCCTGCTCCTAAGAATCTCTGGGACACTCAGATATTTCTGGGCATGATGGGGTATTACCATCACTTTATCCCCAAGTTCGCCCAGCTCAGTGAACCTCTCGTTTGATTATTGACTAAAAACACCCCTTTTTAATGGGGTACAGAACAAGCAGCTGCCTTTGAAATGCTGAAGCAACTGCTGCAACAACATCCTCTCCTTCAGCACCTGGATTATAATAAACCTTTATCTTGTTTACTGACGCCTCAGACTACGCTGTTGGGGCACCTTATCCCAACTGGATGAAAACGGTGTAGATCATCCTGTATATTTTATCAGCAAGATGCTATTAAAGCGGAACGCAACTTCAGTGTTACAGAGAAGTGCCTTGCTTTTATGTTAGCTGTAAAACATTACCGTCCTTTTTTGTATGGTACTACTTTCACTGTTGTTACCAACAATACTTCCTTGAGATAGATACAGAATATGAAGGATCCTACTGGATGGTTAGCGCGCTGGGCTCTAAAGCTCCATCATTATGACATTAATGTTGAACATTGTGCAGGAACCTGCCACATGAGTGTTGATGGGTTAACTCGGCTGCCCATCATGCACTTGGATGATAGTGAGGCGGAGAGGTTATATGACCCCTCATGACTCACAATGACTGGGATGAGGATAAACTGGTAAGAAAATGTTAGCCCAGCACTCCCACAACACTAAAGTGGAAAACGGCAAGTTGTATAAGCAGGAGGTGGCAAAGTGGTTGCCTTATCTAAGGCCTTTGGAACATTTACCTGTTATTATGGAAGCTCACTCTACCCTAGGTCATGGGGAGTTAAGAAGACCTATGAGTAGATTAGGGAGAGGTACTATTAGGATTCATGGAAACTATTGTCAAAGTCTTGGATACCTGCTTCACGTGTAAGGAGCAATTCAGTTTCAAGACTAAATACCAATACTGTGACGGTCAAGGTGCTGCCTGACCGCCACATAGCCCTGACCCCCCCTAAGGTGGGGATTATGGCTAAGAGTATTGTGCACAATATACATAAAAATGTAGGGCTCAAGGGCAACGACCCTCAAAAATGGCATTCTGTCAAATCAGATGCCACAAAATTGACAAAACCTCAAGGCAAAGGCGGCAAAGGTTGACATAAATGGCAACTGGGCCAATCAGAGGCCACCAACCTGAATTCCGAGGTCCCATGCATAGAGATTGGCAATGGCAAAGAGCATCCCAGAAAATCAGGGGCTGCCAAGCCAAATAATGCAAAAATTGGAAGTGGCATGAATCACGGCATTGGACAGTTCAGCGATTTAGGAGCTGCCAAGCTGAGTGACACCAAAAAAGGAAATGATGGCATTGGGCAGCTCAACAAATTAGGAGCTGTCAAGCCAAATCTGCTGCTTATTAAAAATATTGAGAGCCATGGAGAAGGGCAGCCCAGCGAATCAGGGGCTGCCAGGCCAAATTATCCCAAAAATGGGAATTTTAGTGATAAGGTCGAGATGAGCTCTGATTCGTCCTTTATGAACAGAAATAAATGCAAAAAAGTTTCTGTAACGCCACAGGTACTCAACAAACGATCTAGAATGGGCCTAGATGGGAATATTGGAGGCTGAGATTCTCAAAATAGGCCCGCAGATAGTCAACACCTATAGACTCCGTGGGGTCCAATTTCCCCATATCCCCCATTACATAATATAAAAAACCAACCAAGCGAAGGTGTTTAAGACAACTTCGTCTTCTAATATATAGAATAAAAACCTTAAAAAGAAAATAAAATTTTGAGATTTCAAGATCATTTATTTGAGATTTAAAGGAAAATCAAGGATTTTGAGTGAAGCAAAATGGACCATTCCTCATATTTTGACAGAGCTGTCGCCTCTTTATATGCTCTCTCTGGAGGCCAAACTGCCCTCCTCAGTGTGAGCATCATCATCATGGTGTTCCAGGGATATCTAAACTGCTCAGCAGACCAATGAATGAGGGACCTAACCATAGCGGCCCTCTCTTGCCTATGGGCCCTCACTTGGGCCCTCTTGCCCAACTGCTTTGTGGCAATGTGGAGAGACCCCATTCGTCACAAATACTAACCAATTATCCTTTAACAACAGTTTTACACCATCAGTTTTGTAATAATTGATGATTGTACATGAATCTCATAAGGGTGGTATTTATCAGATTCATGTGCATTGATAGTTACAATTCCATTATTCTGATTAGGATTTTCCTATTTAGGTCAATAACGGAATAAAATTAAATTCATTATTTATTTATTTATTTATTTGATTGATTGTTTGTTCTGAGGTTCCCCTCCATTCTTCCATTGAGTTGCCTGGATGCCATCAATTCTGGAGGCTTTTGCGCCCCTCATTACCTACAATTCATTTAGCCTTTTTAGGAAGTATTTAAAGCAAAGTCAGCTCCACTGGACCTCACTTTGGAATACTATTCTGACTTTGAGTCTACTCCCAATAAAGGCTGCTATTCGCTAAATTTCTTTTATTTAAATTTATTTATTTTAAAGCAAGGATTGGGGTGCAGATGGCGGTGCAATGAGGAGGAGAGGAAAGGGGGTGGATGCGCCAGGATTCTCTTGAGAGTGGCCTTGCCCTGGTGAGAGGAGAAGGAGCCAGAGTGGCCTGAGGCGACAGAGGCTGGTTGACTGCATCTCAGTCAAGTAACCTTAAGGCAACAGAGGCTGTAGGGATGCACCTCAGCCCAGGGGCCCAAGGCAACAGAGGCTGGTGCACCGCACCTCGGCCTGGTATGCCCAGCAAGGCCGTTCATTTGGACAGGACCATTCAGAGTTGGTACGGCCACATATGGGAGTGGTGGTTTAGGGATGGTGGTGGGCTGGGCCTTGGAAGCCCCATCCATTACATTATTACAAAGTCAAATTTACTTTTGCAGGCTGTGGTACCAGCCAGCCCACAAGATGGCCGCAGTTGATGTCCCAAGCATTGCCATGGGTCATTGGTCCCTTTTGTTGGTTTGTAGGGCCTTCCAATGAAGGGGATGGGTAGCTTGGGGGTGTGATGGACAGGGTCTCTGAACACTGCCACAAAGCAGTTAGTCAAGAGTGCCCAGGTAAGTGCCCACAGGCGCATAATCCTGCTGTTGGAATGTCCCTAATCAGACTATGTGGGAACCACTTTGGTAAGAAAGTTTGGGCTACAGTCAGGACTATGCTGGCGCTCAGCAGGAAGGTTTGACCCCCAGAGAGAGCATATAAAGACAGAATAGCCTTATTAAAGTTTGAGCTGCTAAGCATGTGTGGTTTCCCCTATGGCCCCAATAAACTGATTTCCAATTTCAAAATTTATTTTAAAATTTATTAAGTTTATTTGGATATTATAGAAGACAAAACTGCTTTACACAGTTTCGCCAGCTCAGACTTATACTGAGCTTAGGGGGAGAAGTGGGTCTTATTCCCCCGGAGTCTGCAGGCATCTTCTTGACAACAGGTATAAATCAAGGATCTAGACCCTCGATTCCATTGTCAAGGCCCGCTCTCAAACTAAGACTGGGTACCCTCAGGGTTGCAGGACTTTTTCACATTTATTTTTTGGCTTCAATTTGTTCTCAAAGCCTGGGCCATTCTCTTCATCCATATTCCTCAATATTGCAAACTGGGGTTTGGTGGCATCCAATTGGCTAGAGCGCCATTCTCAAGGGTTATCCTCATTGGCCCTTTTGGTAGTATTTCATTTGGTGGCATCTGGTTGTCCAGAGCGCCGTTTGCAAGGATTCTCATCCTTGTCATTACTTCTGAGGACTTCAGGTTTGGCCACACCTGATTGGCTGGAAATTCAAGTCCAGTCTTCTCCCTCATCGCTAATTTAGTAATATTTGAATTGGCAGTATCTTGTTTGGCCAGAGCGCCATTTACACGGTTTTTATCCTTGTCAATACACTTTTGGGCTTCAAACTCAGCCGTAACTGGTTGGCCAGAAATTAGTGTCCAAGGGTCTGGTCCCTTGTCACCACATTTGGGAATATTCAATTTGGCAGCATCTGGTTGGCCAGAGCGCCATTTTCGAGGCTTTCCATCCTTGTCAGCCTTGAAATTATAATTTTCTTTGATTTTGGGGCATCTGATTCATCAGATTGCCATTTACAAAAATTATAGCTGTCGAGCCCCTCTCCCTTGGCCTTGACTATCACCCTAGGGAAGACTGGGGCAATGTGATGTTCAGGCAACGCCTTGACCGTTACAGAAGGGTGGGCTGGACTGCTGGAAGTTGATGGCCTCTTATGCCTGCCAGAGAGACCTCCAGAGAACCTGTTGATTTGATCCAGGGCTCTGGATTTCCAGTTGATTTCCCCAAGCTGCTCACAAAAAAGGTCCCCTGTCAAAAAAAGTCATTGATCACTGCATTCCTGCCTTGCCAGTTCAGGTCTGAGTCCGCCAGGATTTCCATTTTACA
>JAKSZP010008125.1:0-128860 GCA_022478985.1 Massospora cicadina | reverse complement strand
CCAATGAGCTTTCCAAGTGTGCTCCCCTATCAGAGCAGCCTCAGGGCGCCCCTGCCCCGAGGCCCGCGAGCTTGGCCCCCAAACCTGGCTTGTCCAACATTGATCCCACTCACCTAAGGGCCACAGAGTACCCTGACCAAGGGGAACTTGGCCCCAACGCTCGTCTTGGGCCTGTTTTCCCCTCTGACAGCACCCCTATTCGTGCGGTGGGTTTTGTGCCGCCCCTCTCTGGCGCACAGACCAACTTACCAATAACTGAAGGCCAGCAACCGCGCACCCTGGAGGAGTCATAATCCTCCCCGCCTCTCCCACCCTTGAAGGTTGCCCCCACAGGACTCGCGGTTGCCCCCATTGCAACCATCTGGTTGGCATTGGGGGCCTTTGGTACATTTATAAACATTTACTTTCCTCATGTCCCTACTAGATCCCCCCTTCTTCTAGTCGCATGGACCGCTGTGCCCTTGCATTCTGGGCTCTCCACTGGGTGCTCACACACCCTGACTGGGAGCCCAGTCTAATTCTTATCAGCCATTTCCATGACACATATGATGAACTTTGTCCAAAGTTCTTCACTTGATATTGAACAAGTTGGATCTGGACGCATGGAACGCTACCTGCATCAATTTGTCTATCCCACTTTATAACATTTACTTCAAGTAGCGGGTTTTCATCATCATGAATTACTCAGCTACTTGCAGCTATTGGTGACCATACTTACAGCTTATTCAACTCTATCAATCTGCCTCCCAGTTCTGCAATAAAAACTGAACCACTATTGTGGAAAAGTGGCAGATTATAAATGAAATACAAGATGTGCTTACCTGTTTGGGTTAAGGAGTAATGAGTTTCATTTTAACAGAACTCACAACTTGTTTTAGTCAATTAGAGCTTTTTTATCCATAATCTAGTTGTAGAACATACCTGCGAAGTATGATCTGAGTTTAATAACTTTTTCACTTCTGTTGATGAACACATCCAAACCTTGTAGGAAATGCTCTACGAATTAAGAGAAGGGCAGAATAGTTTCTATAACTCCAGTTTTAAGGAGGGCTTGGTGAGCGTGGACCTCTCACTTATGATGGCTGTGAAGGTGAGCGAGGACCCTCTGGTCATGATGGACAGGATGGTGAAAGAGGACCCACTGGTCATGATGGGCAGGATGGAGGAAGGGGACCCCCGGGGCCCAGAGGACATATGGGACCCAGTGATGACCTTGGAATCCCCGTTGAACGCCTCCAGGTCTTAATCTAAAAAATAAAAAGTCTTGATGTACAATTAGGATGAATCACCCAAGGAGCCCAACTTACTTGGGATGGAGTTCCCCTCTCTTCCAAAGTTTCTTTACCTGTTCATTATGAGCGCCTCAGGACCTTGGACAACCTACCTGCTTTGGTACATGGATTAAAGCAACGAGTGCTCACCACTGAACAACATCAACTTGACCTACAAGCAGCTAATAGTTCTCTAAAAAATAAAGTACACCAATTAAACCAACATGTCGACACAAAATTGGCTCTCAGTGCCTCCCACAAACAAGTAGTTTTAATAGTTGACGATCTTAACGATCTGGGGAGACAAGTAGATGCGCTCCTTCTTCAAGCGTATTCTTAAGCTACTGCCTCATCATTAAGGGAAAGCGCTGTCCCCATATCAGTTCATGTCATTTGTTCTCCAACTCCCCCAAGTGGTACATTTAAACCGTCGTTTAAAGAAAAGTTATGTCCCTGGAGAGGGAAGCATTTTCTCTTTATTATATTGTTATGAAAGCTCTGTGGAGGAAGCAACTGACCATCAATGACTCAAACATTTTGACTAACTGTCTTAGCCATATGGCTCAAGACATTATGGTCTTTATCTGATGCATTATCATACTTGGACCAATGCCAAGACTGCCTTGCTTTGGAAATTTGGGAGTGATTAACCCTAAATAACCAAAAAAACCTTTATGGGTATCAGACTTAATCAAGGAAAAATATCAATAAATTCGCCTATATTTTTAACTTGAGGCTTAAAATCTGGTTGCAGGGAATCGTCTTACGTTAGATGATGCCATTACCACTGCTTTTTAAGCATTTAAACATATGCCTAATACCTTAATTTATCTTAAAGTGGTGAAATCTAACTTAACGTTCCCCTCCACATTAAAGAGGCTATATTTGAATTACCGGCTAAACTACATAAGCTCGTCAGGCCATCACGTTTTAATACCAATAAGCTCTGGTCTCAAGTATTGGTTGTTAAACCTCCCAATTCGCCTACTTCTGAATTATACTGCACTCATTGCAGAAGAAACAACCACACTATAGCCAACTGCCGCATATTTCAACGTAAGTCAGCAAAAGATCGGTCAGTATAGGGCAAGAGGCTCACTATGCTGACGGAAAACAAGTGCCTCAAGACCCTTGTTCTAGTTATAGCTGTCTCCCCAGTAATTCCGATTGTTTTGTGTTAGCTGCCCCTTCAGAAGTTGAAGTCCCTCTGTCTATTCAAGGGAATAAAAACCTCCAGCTTTCTTACTTTTATGTTAGTCAGTTACCCAAACAAATTTTGGTGATCAGCTCTCCTATAGAAAGCCAAGAATTTGCATATAAAACTTTTAAATTTATTGAACAACCCTGAGCTTGGCACAACAGAATCCTATGCTTGCTTCACTGCAAATTCCTAATGACAGTCTATTAGCTATTGACTCTAAATTCGGATTTTCAGTGGCTTAGGTCAAAGTAGTAGTCCATAATGTTAAAACTTTTGGCAATAATTGACACTGGTTCCCCAGTTAACGTTATTTCCTTCTGACTTATATAAAAGATAAAAATGGCTTCCAATTTTATTCACAAAGCATTATGGGATGGCAGGTAGTCAGTCTAACAAGGCGATATGAGCCTATTCTACTTTATTCCTCTGTTTATGGGAAATTATTAATTACTGCCCCCGCCGTTGTGCTAGAAAACAATAGCTACAAGTTGCTTATTGGGGTCCAATAGATGCGGGAGTTTAACTGCATCATCAACCATAAGGAAAAATACCTATCCCTGTTAGGGTATTGTATTCTGTTAATATTTGAACTCCCCATCAAAAGTAAAGGAGCCCCTAAAAAACGAACGTGTTTCTTCAAACACTCATCCTCCATCTGCAAAGTCAAGTACCAAGTCACGGGGGAAAAAACCAAGTTACCCTCAGAGGCTGTGGACGCCAAAGAGGGGATCCATCTTTATACCACTCATTCTATTACAATACCCTCAGGCTCACAAGTTAATTTGGATATGGGGATTCGGATTCTTACCCCTCCTGATCAAATACAGGAGCTTAGTGGACACCCAAACCCTTCCATCAAGGAAGCATTGACCTGTCCATGGATTTGGATCCAGCCTAGGGAAAACTATCTCTATTCTATTAGGGAATCTATTCACTAAAACTCTCCAGGTCCCTCAATATGCCCCTATCACTTATGGAAAACTATGTCCCATTAAGATTTTTGCCGATTTGAGCTGTTTTGGCTCGTTTCAGGATTTGGGATTTGATCCCCCACCCACCATAGCTTTGATTGATAGTAGATGTGGGACAATCTTACCTAAAATGAATGCCAAGATGTCAAATACCTCCTCAAGGAATATGGAGATATTTTTTCCTTTGGGCCAAGAGAGTATGAGAAAATAGTCCAGGGTAATACATCAAATAGAACCGGAGGATCACCCTCCATTTTTATCACAACCATATCAAAAATCTAAAGCCAAGGAAGCTCAAGTGGCCTTATAGTTACAGCAACTGTTGAAGGATGGGTTACTTGTGCTTTTCAAAAGTCAATGGGCTTCCCCACTCTTATTAATTCAGAAAATGGATGATGGTCATCAAGTTATTATGGATTATCGCCGCCTCAACTCTATTAATCGGAAATATAGTTACCCCTGCCACGTATAGATGAATCTTTACGCTTAGTGTCAGGGCCCCACTATTTCTCCGCTATGGATCTTGCCAGTGTATACTGGCAAGTAGATTTGTCACCTGAAGATTGGGCAAAGTGCACTCTCATCACAAGTGAAGGACTATTCAAGCCCAATTAAATGCCTCAGGGGTTATGTAAAGCCCCGTCTACTCCCAACGTGCTATGGACGGACTACTAGGCTATTCAAAACGTTCCTGCGTACTAGTTTATCTTGATTATATTAATGTTTTTTAATAAAACTTTACTGAACATCTAGATCACCTCAGGAAAGTTTTTAACAGTTATGGCAATTGTCATTAAAACTAAAGCTGTCAAAATAATCTTTCTTTCAGAGTGAGATGGACTTTTTTGGTCACATTGTCAGCAAAGCCGGAATATCCCTGATGGATGGTAAGGTCTTAGCTATTGCTAAGATGACCCCCCATAAATCCCTACGAGATGTACAAGTTTTTCTAAGAATGGTGAGCTATTACCGCTGATCTATCCCCCGTTTTGGAGACACCTCTGAGCCTCTGATATATCTACTAAAGAAAGGAATACCCTTTCAGTGGAAAGAAGAGCAACACAAACTTGACCTGATACGCGTCTCTCTTTCTCACTCACCAGTACTTATTCATCCAAATTTGATAAACCCTTCCTCCCCTTTACTGATGCCAGAGATATTGTCATTGGAGCCATACTATCTCAGCATGATGAGAACTTAGTGGACCATCCTATCGCCTACTACAGAAAGACCTTATCTAAAGCCAAATGTAATTATAGCATTACAGAATGAGAATGCTTGATAGTCTTACTAGCCATTAAGAATTTCTGACCATATTTGTATGAGAAGCATTTTATTATCATAACATAATGTGTTTTATTACTTTGGCTACAGCAGAAGAAATAACTGATGGGAGATTATCCCGGTGGGCGTTAAAACTTTGAAATTACGATTTTTCTAATATCCACTAACCAAAGCTATATACAAAAACGTGGATTGCTTATATCAGCTTCCCATCTTAACTAAAACTGACCCTGAAGAGGATCGACTCTATGACCTCCTAACCCAACCACAGTTATGGAAAAAAAAAACCTAACCCTTCAGCAGGAATTAGTGAAGAGATCAGCAAATCCCCAAATCAATAATTGACTATTGTGTAAACTTGTGTCTAAGCACAGGGTGCCTTATGTAAGATCATCAGATCAAACCAACGTAATATTAGAGGGACATCCTTAAGTCGGCCATGGGGAATTCAGAAAACCTACCAGTGTCTTAAAACTCAATGTTATTGGGCTGCAATGCTTGTTTCGATCCAGGACGTATTGGAGTCCTGTCTGGTATGTAAAAGCCAAGCAGGACCTAATTTTTGCTCTCAACATTCAGTGGTCCCACCTTGTGAACCATTCCATATCATTAGCATTAATGTTGTAGGACCTCTTCCTAGAACCTCCAATGAACATCAGTCCTCCTATTATCCATAGACCATCTAACTAAGTTTATTTAAGTCATATCACTCCCCACCGCTTTGGGAAAATCCACCAATACTTTTTGTATAATAGGATCATCACCCAGCATGGGTGCCCCAAACATTATTCTTTCTGGTAATGGACAAAATCTCCGCTCAATGCTAGTGAAAGATTTAGCCAACCTGATGGGAACCACTAAGCTATTCTCCACCACTACCATCCTGCAACCAATGGAATGGTAGAGCAGGCAAATGGCACTCTAACTGCAACCTTTTAGAAAATGGCTATGACTGACCCCCTTCATTGACCCCAAAATTGCCTAGTGCAATTCTAGCCTATTGGATCAGATACCATCGAATTAAAAAGATGTCACCATTCCAAGCGTTGTATAGCAGAAATCCCCATGTGTCTTCCAAAGTCTAGGCGATGCTTGATCAATACTCTTCTGAAGCACCTGAGGTCTCTATGCGAAGTATTGCAAATGAAATCATAAGACTTCACGCCCTGGCTGCTGAAAACCTGTCTTCCACAGCCAGTAAAGAAACTGTACAATTTAAATGATAAGCACAATCTCCTGTACTCCTTCCAACCAGGTGACCTCATCTTATATTCTTTATCACCAGCCTGGAGGTTGTGATCACAAACTATGTACCAACTGGTAAGGGCCCTATTGAGTCATATATAAATGAGGTAATGAACAATCAAGTGTAGAGATTGTTCAGGGCACAGTCATCAACCAAGTACATAGTTGCTTTCTACAGCCGGTTTCCTTCTGCGCCAAGCTCCAGAGGGGGTATTGTTGGGATTTCTCCCAAATAGCAGATTCAGATACGTCGGATAACAAGAATTGATACCAATTTGACCCACAAGCCCAAACTTCTGTTGGTATCATCTCAAATGAAAGTTGACTATGATCAAAATAAGCAATCAACCCCAACTGTTAAGCCAGAATCCTGCTCCCTTAGAGTCACCCAACGTCAGGGTTCAAACCTGAGCTATGAGGTGTGCTTCAGATTGACCAAGTTAATTAAGGCTTGTATTAAATCCTCAATTTGTTTACCTATTAGATTTAGGCTTGGACGGCTTAGATGGTCCCTGTTCAAACTCCTTAATTTCCCTAAAAAAGCGGGTATTGAATAATAAGCTTTGCGCTTTTTATCCCCTTTTTTAAAATGTTAAGTGAAAGTTGTATCTATTTAAAATTAAAATCCAGACTCAATATCTGGATTAAAACAAGACTTCTAGTCCAAGAGAAGCAACCCTGGTAAGAAAACAACACCCTTAAACTTTAGGTCATCCAGCCCTCAAATAATAAAAAGGATCAATGGTACTAACCCATGATCCCAACATGTATCATGGGCGCTAACCCATTGGCATACCTCCTTCAGTGCTCCATGCATGAGGTGAAAATGCAGACAGACCATCTTGACCTCATGTACTTTTGCAAAGTACAGAAGTTAGCACACCATCAAACCCAGATGTACCACTACCTATGCAGTTTTTAACTTTAAGTATGAATTTATAAAGGGGTCACTAAAAGTTCTACACAATTTCCTGAGCCGCAATCTCACATTATGTCTCACAGAGGCTGAGGAACAAGAGCCCATCACAGTGATTCCGCTGCCCCAAATTTTATCCATCGCCCACCTGGAATTTTGTCAGTAAATCCAGACCTGACCACTCCCTGTCCGCTCAAGTTTTGGCCCACCAGATGATGTGTCTGAAGGCTTAAAGTTGTTGGTGCAGCTTGCAGATCCTGTTCATAAGCATTTCCATTACTAGGTGAGCATAGAAGGAATTCTGTTTTAAGCTCAGTTGTGGGTGCCTCCTCAGCGTTGCACCAAAGTGATCCAAGAATGCCACAATCTTCCATAGGTTGGTCACCTGAAGTGAAAAAGTGCCTTGACTTGGTGAAGCGTACATACAATTGACCTAGGATCTCAAAAGACATCCCTGAATGAATAGCAAGTTGCATTACCTGCGCACATGCAAAATTTTACCGCTCTGGACTAACCAGTCTTCTTTACTCTCTGAAAAAGGCTGAGGGACCAAGGACGTTGGTGTCAGTTGATTTTATATTTGAGCTCCTTAACTCAAATAGCCACAATATGATAACGGTCATTGTAGACTGTTCACCGCATTCACTTTGTATATCCCTTGCTTGACTTCCATCACCACCAAGGAAACCACCCATCTTTTTATCCGCCGAGTCTTCTCTATGCTTGGCTTATCCCAGAAGATTTTGAGTGATAGGGGTCTGCAGTTCACAGAACGCTTTTGGATGGCCCTCTTGACCATTCAAAAAATTTAATCCTTCCAGTATACAGCGTAACACCCTCAAATGTATGGCCATATGGAGCAATATAATCAAATCCTAGAGCAGTACCTCCAGAGTTACACCACCGCTGTGTAGGATATCTGGGCGGACGATCTTCAATTGGCTCAGTTTGCTTACAATAACGTCTCACTAACCTACATGGGTTTTTGCCATATTAAGTGACGTTGCAGTACAGCCCTTCCTTTTCTCCAGGACCCTGTATTTGTCCTGAGGTTCTTGCAGCGGCGGAGCATGCTCAACAAATCAGGGCCACTCAGTCCCTGGTCCACGTTCACCTTACTAAAGCAATTACTGATGATAAGCATTTCGCCGACCAAAAGAATCTGCCAGCCTTGATTTTAGGGTGGGCTTGCAGGTGATGCTTGACACCTGCCACCTGCGCATATAGGCCCCTTGCGGAAGTTTGCAAGTAAGTTGTCAGGACCACATGAGGTTGATGAAGATATGGGCAATGGTTCATTATTCTTGGCACTTCCTCCCCATTGAAAACAGCATCCAGCCTTCCACGCCTCCCAGCTGTCCCACTTTTCTGTATTACACCCGCTGACCCTAACCCAATCATGTTATAGGAGTCAGTTGAATCTGAGGTGGAAGTAATTTTGGCATCGCGTTGGTCCTTCCACTTTGTTCAGTATCTGGTGGCTTGTAAGGGCTTCCCTTTCTGTGAAAACAGCTGGGTCAGGGCTTGCAATTGCGCCAACTGTTGCAAGTTGATGTAAGCGTTCTATGTGATGCACCCTGAATCCCCTCACCCTCCTCTTAAAATTTGTTTCATTCATGGCCATCAAACCCCAAGGCCTACAAGAATATTGCGCTGGCTCAGTTCCATAGTGGCAGCATTTCTACCCTTTTTATAGGGAAGGGTAATGTAATTTTTGGGCAGGAACCTCTCCATATGGACTGGTATCAAAATCCATTCTGCTCTAAAAGGGAAAGAATCTGGCACCAGTGACTCTCATCACCCAAGTAGATTTAGCCCATGTGGTGGATGAGAGGTGGGTCACGGCATACTCCCTGAGGGTTGCAGCTCTCCTCACAGCGTTATCTACTGCCAAGCTGGTGGGAAATATTTGGAGAGTTTGCCAGGAGGTGTCAAAATTGCATGAAACACCCAAAAATGCTGAGATTCTGCCATTGCGTCTATGCTACACCTGTCTCAACAGGTACATGGCGGTCAACCCCTTCCTCATCAACTGGGCTCAGCCTTATGTGGCCTGGTTTTGGGCGCTACCCGCCAGACACTCAAAAACATCACCGCCATTGCAAAAAGCATGCATTTGACAAAAAGTTAAATTTGAGTAATTAGCACAAAATAAATTTAATGATCAGTCAGCACCCCAGGTCAGTTGCAAAATAGGTCTGGTGGACCAATTCGCCAGTTTGTTACAAGTTTATTACTGAACAACAGTTGAGCCTGAGTTTGATTTTCCATAGTGAGCTTAAAAGCAGCGGCACCAACAGGTACTGATGTTGCCTTAATTTCTTTATTTTTCATCCCTTTAGTTTAAATGATAAATTTACAAAAAACCTAAAAAAATTTGGCCTGAAAATTAAAAAACAAAAGTTGTGATGAACCAAAAGCTGAGCACATCTTGGCTAGTCTGTGGCCAGTCTTCTCTATTCAACACGTAAATTTTGGCAGCTGTGCCTTTGGCATTCTAGCTTGAGTTTTGGGTGGTGATCTATCTGGAGTTCCGGGCTGGTCTATTATTTATCAGCACGCTCCATGAAACTTTAGGTTTGTATATGTTGAGATAGTAAAGAGGGCCTTGGGAGCCTTGTTTCTTATATTTTTTCAAGTCATTTCTTCTTAGTGGGTTGTGCACCAAGAAGCCCACAAGATGGCAAATCATGCATTAGCTCAAGCATTGCTTTGGGCCCTCAAATCATACTTGATGTTGTTCTGCTTTCCACCAAAGAATATGGGGAGCTTAGAGTGGTCAGTTGTAACTTCTAGCAGTTAAGGACTCTTTTATCCACCAGTGGATTCCATGGGGACGTCAACGCTTTCTAGAAAACCTTGATTTCCTGTAAATTTTCTTCAAGATTTCCCTCCTGAAAAGTCGCCAATTGAAGAATTGCTTGGTTGTGATTTCCCTTCTTAGCATCTCTGGTTTGCGCATACTGGAATCTCAGTCTTTGAGGTGGTGATGTAACAATCAGTGATCAAACATAGGTTACCTAAGGTCAGAAGTTAGTAAATTCACTGCACAATGGGTGTGATCCCAATTTCCCAAATTGACTTAATTGGCGAATCAAGGTTTTTGGGATGATTTTATCATTTATTTCTATTTTTCCCAAGTTTTGTAAAATCGGCAGTATGTGAGGGATACACTGAAGGGTTTTGGCACAGGGTTCAATCCACTGAGCAGCTAGGATCAACGATGTGAGGATCGTTGTCCTGAAAACAAAATAATAGAATATAAAATAAATATGGAGCACTTGCTCTCACAACTCTTCTTTATTAATATTTTATTACAGCTGATTCCCGCCGTTCCACTGACTTTAAACTATATAAACCTAACCTTCCTTGATCATCTCATCCTGCTTATATTGTAAGAATTTTGGATGATACTACTTACATGGCTTAGTAACTCAAATTGCCATATTTCATTGGTTACATCAATTCTTCATTTTTTAATCTCACGACGCCCAATTCAAGGCGATTTACCAACAATCTAATAACGCCTAATTTTGAGGCGCTCAAATTACCCTTACTCATATCAATCTCAGCGGATCCATTGTCCCACCTGCATGACCTAGGGCTTATGATCCAGTCATATCAGAAATGTGACATTACCACCTCCTTGACTGGATGATAAGGCTACTATTGCTTATATGCCCAGAGGAACTTCGCATGCACTCAGTTGATGATCTGACCTCTAGTGGGGTCCTTGATATTATATGCATCTATGCCTATCTTCTCAATGACTTCGAAATGTTCTGATCCAGATATTGGCCAGCTTGTGTTTTCAGTTAAACTCATTTTGATCATGGAATAGGACCATGTCTCCATCCTTGAACTGTGCTAGGGCACTCCACCATACCTGATTGGCAGCCTGGCTTTTGTCTCCTTGGCTAAGCTGAATGAGTATGCTTCAGTTTGTAATTTGATCAGAGTATTTATTAGAACAGTCAAATAGCGTTGCAGATTCGTTCCACCAGTGTCCTCTACACAGGCATAAAGGAGAGAGGGCAGATTGGGGTGCTGTCCATAAAGTAATTATAATGGGCTTTTCCCCATGGCTGAAAGGTAGCTAATGTTGTAGGCAAACACCGCGGTAAAAAGGAGGGTACTCCAATCAGAGGGCCTGTCCATGACCAACTTCTGGAGTATGTTCACCAGGGTCCCATTAGCTCATTCAACTATTCTGTTGGACTCAGGATGATATGGAGTTGTTAGAACCCCACAGATGGCCATCAGCTCATTTAGCTTAGGTAGAATGTGTGAAGTGAAGTTTGTCCCATTATCAGTAAGGATGAATTGGGGACAACCATGTCGCTGAATTATACACTCCATAACAAACTTGGCCACCATTAGTGCCCCAAATCTCGTATTGGTCGCACCTCAACCCACCTGGTCAAGAGGTTAATTACTACCAGGATGTATTTGACCGGTTTGCCCCTGTTGGCAAGGGACCTACCACATCGATCAAAATGGTGTGCCAGGCGAAGTGCGGCTTCACTAACCAATATGAAGTCTTCTGGTGATATGGCTTTTCCACTTGGCATTGGTGACAGGAGGATATAGTATCAAGAATATCGAAGTTCATGCTTTCCCAGTAATACTGAGGCCACAATAATTCCATAGTCTTACGCACTCCACCATGTCCAACTGCTCAGTGCACTCATAATAATAGTTGGGCGGGCAGAAGGTCTTGGGATATTCACGGTAGTGTCCCCTATCCGCTTATATAAATTCCCATTTTTCTGAAACGTATTGGCCTTATTCTGTCCAATACCTTGATGACTGGGGGCGGTTCATTGTCATACTTGCCACTAAGCATCTTATAAAGCAGGATATCACTCAGATCTGTGGTAACTGCAATTGTAGGTAATCTCAATAAACAATTGGCATTCTGGTGTTTGCTCCAGGTCAGTGAAGAATTTGAAAATTGTATGCCTGAAATTTAAGAGCCCATCGCGCTAGACGCCCCTCCAGTTCTTTCAGATTTTGTAACCAGCATAGCGAGGCATGATCTGTTATAAATTTGAATTTCACCCCATGCAAATACACCTTAAATTGCTTATAGGCGTAGATCACCGCCAAGCACTCCCTCTCAGTCATGGTGTAATTGCGTTCATGGCTGTTCAACTACAGTATGCTATGGGGTGCTCTTCTCCTTCCTCATCTTTTTGGGATAGGACTGCCCCTACAGCAGAAAGGGATGCATCTGTCTGTATAATGAACTCTTTTTCAAAATTAGAATAGCGTAACACTTGCGCACTAGTTAACACTGTTCAAAGCATTTTAAAAGCGCGTTGCTGATGTTCCGCCCATTCAAACATAGTGTTTTTTCTTAATAAAACAAAGAGTGGGCCCCAATACAGCTGAAGTTAGGGATGAAGTGCCAGTAATATCTGACCATTCCCAAAAAGACATGTATATCCCGCTTACTGTTGGGTGGAGTCATTTTTTTGAATAGCTTCCACTTTGGCTGGTTGAGGTCTCAGCCCTGTGGCATCAACCACAAGCACCAGATACTCCAGCTGATCCTTAAAGAAGTGGCATTTCCGGGGTTTAATTTTTATGTTGGCCTCAGCGAGCTGGCGGAATACAGCTTCTAAATGGTTGAGGTGTTTGGAGAAGGTTCAAGAGAAAACATTAATGTCATCAAGGTATACAAGGACACACAACAGTTTTAGGTCCCCCAGAATAGTATCCATTGTTCGTTGAAATGTAGCTGGGGCATTACACAACCCTTGTGGCATCCGGGTTGGTTGGAAAAGACCTTTAGATGTGATTACCACACACTTCTCCTGCTCCACCGGTGGCAACTCAATTTTCCAATAGCCTGAGATCAGGTCCATAACTGAGAAGAAACAAGCTCCCCCTAGCTGATCTAAAGCGTCATCAATCCGTGGTAAGGAATATGAGTCCTTTTTAGTGATGCTGTTGAGCTTTTAGTAGTCAATTACTACATGGTTGGTGTCGACCTTTTTTTAACACATCAGTATGGGTGTAGCCCATGGACTCTTCGACGGTTCAAGCATCCCTTGCGCTAATAGCTTGTCAATTTCCTCGGTTGCAACTTCTTCCACCACCCTTAATCAGCGGATTAGCCTTGACTTGATAGGTGGATGATCGCCAGTGTCCAGCCTATGAACCACCCCCAACGCGCATCCTAATAATGGTCATTGACAGCAAAAATCTCTTTATATTTTTGAAATAAAGCGATTGCCCTATCCCTCTGTGGTTATGACAGCCCCATTAATTCATCACGCGATACAACTGCCATTATACTGTGCTGAGGTTTGAAAGGCAGACCAAATTCCTCCAGAGACCCAAATTCTTGAGCCAAAAGAGCCTCCTCAATGGGGATTAAGTGTAAGTAAGCCACTATTTGATAGAGGCGGATATACAGTGGTACCATTTGTAGATTTGCAAGCAAAACTTTGATCTCCCCTTGCCCTATTAAAATAATGCCTGGGGCCACATGGGGCTTAAACCGTGTTTGCTGATATAGCCCAATAACCTCCCCATAGAGACCGTCTGGAATTAACCTCCAAGTCAGTGTTCGATATAATTTGATGCCCAGATGGAATGGATATAGGTCCAGCAGCTCTAAGCGGCAGCCATTGATATTAAAATATCTGTTGAGGAAGGGCCTGGGTTATGCCCTTTAACCAATGGTAGCGCACTGGAATTACTCCATCACTATAAGCTAGATTAATACTCCCCATATGCACCAGATCATTCGGTACCCTTTAGAGGTGAAGTAAACTGGGATTTGCTGACCCAATATTTCAAAAGTATCATTCTTCATATCAATAACAGCCCCATAGTGCCACAAGAAGGCATTTTTAATTAACAGATCGTAATTGCTATTTGGTAACACTATAGCTGGAGCTACCATGACAAAAGAACCAAACCTCAGCGGAAGCGCACTGTATGCTCCCTCAGAGACCATATTCTCCACTCCAGCAGTGCCATATACCATCCGGTGTTCCACATCTGGTTTTAATGCCAATCTGGCCATCAATTTGGTGGAGACTATGTTGATGGGGCACCGGTATCTATGATAGCACAGACTCAGGTCTTAGCTACAACCAGGTCACAGTAAGTACATTCAGAGTAGGATGCATCTAGATTGTTAATAACATGGACATCTAAAGAATCCTTGTTTCTAAGGAAACATGCAATACCCTTACCAAATCTGGGGTTTTGGTTTATAATATTTTGACTGGAAGAGCGACGCTTACTGCTTGTAAAAAAGGTGCATCCGAGGAGGGGTCTAACTTTTCAGGGGTTACTTGGTAGAACATTTGACAGGCATATGGCTCAACATGCATCTGAGAACCCTTTTCCGCCATAGTCGCTGACTATGCTTGTGTTAAAACATTCACCCATCCAACCGGCTGCTGATATAAAACTGACTCATTGTACAAGAAAATTTCCGCTGAATAATCTAATTTGGGTTCAGGTGAGACGTCTTGGTTTGGTATAGCGGAGATAGAGAGTCCCTTCTCTACTCCGCTCTGACTTTTCCCTGGTCATACTGTCCCAGCTGTACACAAGAGACCAGTTGATTAGGGCACCATCGTGCCAAATGCCCCTTACAACTTCATTTAAAACAGCTAACCCCATAGGGCTCACGTCCCTGATTAATGTGATACAAACCACGACGAGAGTTAAGCTGGAAGTGATCAGCATAAACAGGTCTAGGGCGATAGTTGGCTCAGGGACAATAACAGGAATGGGTTGGATGTTTAACTGCTGAAGATAACCTGGTGAAATTTGCACTGAACTGCCAGTGTTCCCCAAATATGATGATTCAGCAGTTACAGCAAAAGGACTATAATTGGCATTAGGTGGAGGGAAGTTTGCTGATATACAGTGCAAAAACTGAATAAGTTTAAGCAAAGGTACATCTTCATCCAACAGGGTGGCCATAACGTTATTTAACTCACAGTATGGCTTCACAGCAGAAGTCATTGCAATACACACTTCCGCTTTTAATAAAACTCCAACCCCAATTAGCATGTGAGCTTCCGCCGTAAATCACTCAGCAAACGCAGTGAAGGTTTCATTCCGCTGAAACTTAATGGTCAAAAATTCAGCCTTCCATTGCGACATCTTTGCAGTTCCATTGAACAACCGCAGCACCATGTATTTGACTTCTTGGTCTATAAGGGAGCTGCTTGGAAGATAAAAGACGACTTGATCAGCACTTCTGACATCCTAGGAAGAAATTAACAGTTTGCTCTTCATCAATCTGAGACTCCTTCAGTTGCAATCTCAAATCGCTTAAAGTACCCATAAATATTCCCTTTGCAATCAAATAAGGGCATCTTATTGCAGTAGACCTCCTGGAGCAGCTCATCTTGTTTTTTAAGCACAGCATCCAGTACCAGTTTCAGCTCCACATATGCAACTTGAGGCAACATGGCTGGCAACTGAGTTTTTATCATATTATAATTGATCAATGGGTCCCCTGTAGTGAGCACCACTGTTGTAAAATTGGCAGTATGTGAGGGATACACCACGGGTTTTGGCACAGGGTTTGACCCACTGAGCAGCTAGGATCAACTATGTGAGGATCATTGTCCTTAAAATAAAATAATAGACTATAAAATAAATATGAAGCACTTGCTCTCACAACTCTTCTTTATTAATATCTTATTACAGCTGATTACTGCAGTTCCGCTAACTATAAACTTTAAAAACCTAACCTTCCTTGATCATCTCATCCTGCTTATATTGTAACAATTTTGGATGATTCTACTTACACAGCTTAGTAACTCAATTCGCCATATCTCATTGGTTACATTAATTCTTCATTCGTTAATCTCACAATGCCCAATTCAGGGCGATTTACCAACAATCCAATATTGCCTAATTTCGAGGCACTCAAATTACCATTACTCATATTAATCTCAGCGGATCCATCCATCCCACCTGCACGACCTAGGGCTTATCATCCATTCATATTGGAATTATAATACCAAGATAACTGATAAATTCAGTTTTTTAGATCTAACAGCAGATGAATGTCATGAAGCCGCTATCTGTTAAGCCTTTCCAGTGCCTAATTTTTTATTAATTTGCATAGCTCTTGAAGGGCTACTATTTATCAAATGAGGATGCATTACCCTGTACTTACTTGGAAGTTCTATATATTTAGTTTGCTTTTCAAAAATAAAGACCATATGCTTAAAAACAGCGCTATTATGAATTTGTTCATTACAATTTGTTTTATATGGGGACCCTAGGCCCTGCTAAGCCAAGGTTAGGGAGAAAAATCCCCCTCCCTAAAAATGCTATGAGGATGGTAACAAAACATGAGCAGAGTTGTAATAGGGTAGATTTGCTGCTGAGACATTGCAGCCCTGATAAGCCTACTAGGTGACAGAGACTCGCAGCATATGTAGCATCTGCCACACCTCAGCCTGTTAGGGGTATATTTTGTGTATCAATATCACTCAACTTTTGATGTCTGGAACCCCCAAACGCGGCGAAAAATCTAATTTGTCATTTGATATCTTTTGAGTTTTTAGGAATCTGCATTCCTATGCAACCTAGGCAGCCATAGGATCGAGGAAATTCTCATTTAACGTAGGTATGCATACGTCAAGGTGGCAAATAGGGCCTAGGAAGCCTCATTTGTTTCAATAAGTTAAAATTTTTTCTATTTTTAAGCTCATCCAGGGGTATGTTACTAATAAAAGAAGGAAGAATTAATACATTGAAACCCAAAATAGGAGTTCAACTCTGTGTACAATTTTTGGATTCCTTCCCCTGCTTTTGAATTGCACTGCCATCCTGTCAAGGGAATTATAACATTTCTTCCTCATGTCAAGACCTTATTAAATAAGTATGTATCCTAAACCATAGATGTGAGCTAAGTAAAGGATGGCTTACTTGGCAGTGCTACTCACACTAAACTAGCCTTTAGCATATAGTTCTACTGATAAGTAATCTTCAGGGTTTTTTATCTGAAAGGAAGTAAGGGATTATTGGGGTGCATCCTCTGAAGCCTCAGCCATTACTAAGGCTTCCCATATTTTAATAAAAAGATTGCTCTCTCAATTTAGCATCATGTTATCCCCCTCTCATGTTGGCCCAATATGAGCCTACCAGTGGGCTCATAGGTGAAAAAACCTAGGACCAGCTTGGAAGATGGCCAACTGCAGTCTGCCTTCTTTTTTGACTCTATAGAGCTACATGACATTTACAGTTCATACTGACCAAAAACTGGACTACAAACCCAACAACTGACCCCTGACCTGTCCAGCTAAAAATAAAGCCCTTCTTTGATTTTACTTTTTCTTAATATTAGCACTAATGGTGCCCACCCAAAAGGGGGAGCCGCCACACATCTTTAATTGTGAATAAGATGAATAAAGGGATTTTTTAGCACTAAGTGGTCCCAACCTAAAGGGGGGATACACCGATCTCAAATAAAGGGATTATTAGAAAATAAAAAAATCCCAATATAGCCCCTAAGTTATCAGCCTAGGAAGCTATATCAGAAGGTAAGGATGCTTTAGGGAAGCTTTTGTCCGGCGCCCGCTTTAGCTGGTGGACCATGGCAGGCAGCATAGGGGTTGGGGCATCAGCGAGATGTGGCATAAGGAGGTATAATTGGGAGTTTTCTTCATTAATGAGGATGGCGGTGTCCATCGCCTCAACATATTAAGCAATTTGATGATCAGCGAAAGTGATGAAAGCTGGCACTCTTTTTTGCTTTTACTTATTCTTTTAAGCTCATTTTTTTGATTGTCAATCTAGCCCCTTGGCAAGGTCCCAGCCAATAAAGAAATTTCCCTGGCCATAGTATTCTTTTCATTTAAATCTATAACAATTGGGATTTACTAATCATCTAATCAAGGCCCTCAATATGGACCTCAATTTATTTCCCTAATCCCCCATATTTAAGAAGCATATAGAGATTCCCTTTTTGGGATGTTACTGTTCATGATTTCATTTCTCTAAACTTTACTAAAAAATAGTCTGCTATACTAAAAAATCCTCTGTTTTGCCAAGTATGATATCTTGTACACTTATGTTGCTTAAACAGCAATATTATAATCATATAACCCAAAAGATACCTTCTTTAAATTCCTTAAACCCCTACAGGAGCATTTTATTGCCAACACGAGCCTCTTCCTTGTAGTGGATATGGTTACATGTTACTTACGTTATGAAGTCCTCATCGTTTACATATTTTGACCATGTACTAGCATTATGTAACAGGATGAAGCCTACTACCTTGGCCTAAAGTTATTATAGTTTAGCAAAAACAACAAAAATACTAAGTTGGTTTGAGTTATGCTATAAAAGCTTAAAACAGGTCGCTAGATGTAGTCCTTAAAATTTGGCAGAACTTAAGATGAGTTTTTTAATACCAGGGGATGCTTTTATACAAAGGATGGAAAAATTTGATGCATGGGGAAAAACATGCTTAGTGTCAGTGAAAATATGGATGTGCTTTTAGATCAATAAAAATTACAATATGATAAACAGTTATCATAACCAAAAAGTCAAGTATTATGCAGATGATGGGAGTTCTTTCAAGCTCTAGATAAGTAGGTACTTGAGGTAAAGTCCCATTAATATGCAAATGCAACAATTTAGTTAAACTGGATTGTGCCACTAGTCCTACCTCAAAAATGAAAATGAAAAATAACAAAAATTCTGTCATCATTGCAGCCCCTTCCCCTAAGGTACTGCCCAAATATACCTACAGTTCTCTCTTTATGTTATTTGCATAATTTTAAAGTCCTTTATATGTTTGTAATTACAATTACTTCACATATCCCCTAAGACTTCATTGTTTAGAGTCGCACAAAAGTCTGTGTCTTTGGCATTTTGGGACTAAATTGGGCGCTTGAGCAATCAAGTTGAAAGATTAATCTCATTTTATAAGCTGATTCACTGACTTAAATAATTGGTCACTTGTGCAAGTGGCCTCTGTTATACTTTATTGTCTAAAAAAAGGGTTCACTTTTATTCTTCTCAATTTTAAATCCTGTCCAAGTTGGTTTTTGTTCTTTCCCTCAGTAAATTTCTCCATACTTTTTGGAATATCTTATTGGCTGACTCTACCTTTGACTCCATTTTTCCTCCTCTGATTTTGTATGCAATGTGAATCCGTTGGTAAAAAATCTGGTTCTTCTAAGGGTAGTGAACGATATCTTAGACAACTTGGCTAAGTTTTGTGTGAGATAAGAAATGGAAGGCTCATTCAGATCATCTTATCTTACTCCAATAGCACAGTTACCATCATCAATGCCTTGGAAGGTAGTGTGCACAAGTGGGAAAAAAGCATACTCCAAGAAGCTCCAAGGTTTGTTGATGCTTTCTTCCTACTCTCTTAATGTCTGCCACGTTGCCGCCCCAAAGCCTCACTTAACTAATGTATTCTACCCATTCTCACTACTATCTTATCAGGACTTGTCATCTAAATATGTTTTCTATAAAACGTTTTTCTTGGCCTTGGTGGAGTTAATTATGGCCGCCTCCTTAAACGCTTCCTTGGACTTTTCACTATCTAGCAACGTTATATGAAGCCCTAGGCCACCCTTCCACAAAACCACCTTTGCCTTGTCCATTTTATAGGTTCCATGAATGCCTATGAGCCTAGCACCTTAACTCCTTGTCTCCACCCTAGGACGTTTCCTACCTGTGATCAACAATAGAATCATCCCAGTCCCCTTGGGGTAATCATCAACCCTTGCTCTATGTGGGTATCTCTGCGTTATAACTTTTGCGACTCCATGTTTTGTAAAACACCATAGACAGACCTAATACTTTATGCATCATCCCTGCTTTCGCTTGTACTCTACCTACTACATCTTCTCCGGCCCTTCATAGTTTCTTAATCATCTTTGCCCACTCCAAAATTCCCAGCATTCATATATGTATATGGCCTCATAGAATCAATAGAGAACTAAAAAGTTAAGATGCTTTTATAATTCACTACTAAGAAACTCCTCCCACCTTATGCAGATATGTAAAGACTTTGGATGATATGAGTGAAATTCTTAGCCTCCCATTTAATTCTCATGTATGGATAGTCAATGATCAAATAACTTTAAATATGAGTTGCTTTGAGGGAGGTTAAAAATAAAAGGTGAGAAATCCGCTTTCCAATGATGCAATTGTCACAATTAGCTTTTGCCTATCATGAT
Organism: Massospora cicadina; assembly: GCA_022478985.1. Classification (NCBI taxonomy): domain Eukaryota; kingdom Fungi; phylum Entomophthoromycota; class Entomophthoromycetes; order Entomophthorales; family Entomophthoraceae; genus Massospora; species Massospora cicadina. The sequence continues at coordinate 108,779 of JAKSZP010008125.1, read as the reverse complement.
ATTCACTATCTAATAATATCTTGATAAATCACTTACAATTTTGATAATAATGAGCCTCCCTTTGGGTATGCAATGTCATACAACATGATTGTATATCAAAAGCTTACCAGTTTGAATTTTATTCAAAATGATGGCTTTAAATGAGCTTTGATGATTTGTGTGCCATGCATATAATTCACCCAATGACCCATATATAAGCGTCTTTAAATCCAAGAGAACCCTCATCAAGGTATTATCTCAGTTTTTGCCCTACTGTTGGTAATTTAATAATTAAAAACCGTACTTAATATTTGATTATATTTATCTTATCTAGTAAGTTTAATTTACTAAATAGAAATTTTTGTGAGCATTGCACTCATGTTATTTTATCAAGATCAATACTTTATTCCTTGCTGAATTCCTGTCCATTGGCATATATGCCTCTTAGGTTTCCATCTGCAGCTGCCTCCATCAAGTTTGCTACCCTACCAGATAATGCGCCGTTGCAACCCCTCCACCAATCCCCCATTCAGCACCCCTGCCACACTCTCTTCTGTTGTGCCTTCTGCACCTTCCTCCATTGTGTTTACCACATATTCCATATATTCTTAATGCAGTTCTTTTATGATTTCCCTACCTTCATCTCCTCTGCCGTACTCATTCCAGTTTTCCAAGCTTCTCCTGACTACCGTTGTGCATATATTCCTACTTCAACATCAGACCCCTGCCAAGACCTCCAACTTACAAGAGGGTGATGTCACACTTAGGCTATACCCTATTGTAACATTTGCCGTTTTATTATGACTTATTAAAGCGCTTACCTTTTTGGATCTCAACGAAGCCTCACTTTGTACACACAACGTTGTACTCACAATTGCGTAATTGAAGCTTGTCAGATTAAACTTCTTCAATATGATGGCAGTAATTGAGCTTCAATGAAATCAGCATTTGTCCATGAATAGGGTACGTCAATTGACCCAGGTATATAAGCGCCATAAATTCAAGTGAAACCTTTCTTAGTACTCTATAAACTTTTGCCCCTACCAATAAAGATTTTACTAATAAAAACACCTTACTCATTTTTCATTTCTATTTGTATCTTAAATTCAACTGATATAGATAGCGGTTTTTGAACATCACTATTGTGACAGAAATGACTAAACTTAGTATAGAGAAAGATGATATTTACTTAAAATCGGAAGAATATTTATTAATTATAATGGAATTAATAACATCCTGAACTTGGGCGAAGGTAACTTAGAGAAGAGGAAAATTTGCCCAAAAATATCAATAAATTAAGAATGAAAAAATGTTCAGGAACAGGCTATACTAATATTGACCTTTGAATATCAGAATCATTCTTCCTGTTATATCTCAAATACTTCTTTTATCAAAAAAAGCTATGAATCCTTATCCAACAAAGTCCTTTAAATAAGGTCACTGCAAGCTACTAAGATAATCAATCTTGTAGCCATCAAAATATTGGCTTTTAATTATCAGAATTGTCAAGAACAGAAAATGGTGTTCCTTTCCATGTTTTTCTGAGTTTTTTTTGTAAAAACATAAATTCAAAAAGATTAGTATCTCAAGTGATAGCTCTTCTAAAACTTATGATAACAGGAGTGTAACTAATGGAATGCTCCAATAAACAAGAAGATAGCATTCATTCTATGAGTGAATTGCAATCATACCATCAATTACTTGCACTTATATGGCTCCTTAAAAATGAAACATACTAAATTAAACCAACTTTAGTGGACAAAGCTATAGAAGATTTATATTATGGCACAAAACAGCCTGAAGGTTGAATCAGTTGAGCTCACAAATCTTGATTTATGAAAAAGCTTATGCATTTATAAACATCTTCCACATCAAAGTTCAAAAATAGAGGTTGGCAACATAGTTTATTATCTTTTCTTATTGTAGATCCTAGCCTCATTATAAGTTTCAAATTCTGGGGTTGCAACGCGGGGAAATATAAAGACATTTTGGTTTTATACAGTATCTTTATTTTCGCCTTATTAAGCTATATGATATTGTTCCAATTTCGATCAATGTAGTTGAGAAGCCATTATTGACAATTGGAGAACGTTGCTGACTTGAAATGACAAAATGTACTAATCAACAACTTAGGTAATGAGTATATAAGGAATGAGGTTTTCCATAAAAATATGAATACCTCTACCTCTGACTGCCAACAATTGATTTAAGTAGTGATTGAGCCATTTTTAATTAACAAAACACTAAGGATTTACAATACCAGTATCTCAGATTTTTATCAATCATACTAATTAGCCCAATGAACAATCAAAATACCCCATCTCAGGAGATGTACATTCAATTGGACCTTCCTGATATGAGGGCACTATGGGACCCATAGGATGAGAGGTTCACACAGGTCACCCAGTTCTCCTTTACCACCTGGATCTCCTGGGCCACCTGTCCCTTTTAGAAGTACTTTGCCTAATGAGACTCCCCATGGTAGCGTTAAAAATAATTTTTAGACTGCATTGCAAATATACAACTTAAAATGAAGGCTGTAGCTTAAGGATGTTAAATGAGCATTTAGGGAGACTATCTTGACCAAAAATTTGACTTTTGAATTGCTTCATTAAGATTACTTGTGTTAAACAAATATGTTGCCAATGAGAACTCACTAAAACCTACTTTATCTTCATTTAATAAATATATCAGTTAGCTCAAATAATGACTAAAATCTTGAACACCAAAAGTAATAGTACGATGGAAGATTGAGGAGCACATCTACAGATATACTCCAGATTCACCAAGTTGTAGATGCTAATCCATCTACCAGCCATTTCAACCATAGATTGGAAGGCCTTGGTGAGGATACTAACTATCTATATCAACAACTTAAGCATACCTGAAGTATGGATTAAAATTCCTAAGACTTTGTAATATGAAAAGGATCAATCTCTTAACACAGCCATTCATGTTCTCTCAGCCCCAGAAAGAAATTGCATGCCTAAATTAAGAAGAAGTATACTCCATGTAAAGTAAAACCTTTAATTTATGTATACAAAGATGTGATGGATGAAGCCGCTGATAGACAGAAAGTCAAACACATTCAGACTTGTTTTGACAATTTCTCCTCAAAAATATTGGCACATTTCTAAAATGCATTACTTGAGAAAAAAGTTAGTTGAGCTCATAAAAAGTTTAGGAGCAATATGACCTTATCTGAGTGGAAGCAAACCTTTATGTGTATACAACTTAAGCACGGTATTTAGAATCTGGGATTATTTGGACAGCCTATGAAGGGTAAAAGGTTATCAGTTTTATTAGATCAACAATAATCTTAGAAGAACCAATAGGTAAGGCAAATAAACACTTAAGCTTAGTTAACTAGGCAAGATATAGATTAAAGTGTACTTTAATTAGACAAAATTCAGAGATATTAAATCTTAGCTGGGGTATGGTTCCTTTAAGCCATTATAGACTTTGGGTGGCAAGGTCCTATTAAATTATCAAGGGAATTTTTCTTTACATTATGATGTTGCTGAATTCTTTTCCCTAGATGGGAGTTTATATAATAAATCTTCTTAGGCCTTTGTTTCCTTGCAGTTTTGGGTCTGATTAATGGATTTATCAGTTGGTAGATTTCATTATTAAGGTTCAGTTCATCTAAAGCTCAGTTAATTTTAAACTAATCTGATTGTCATTTTTACCAAAAAAGCCCCTTCATGGTCCTGCCATATGGGCACACAGAGCATATAAGAATTCAATCAGGTATTTGGACAATGACAGTACCCTTTTGAAAGAAGCTATGGATTTTAGGGTTTGTTGGTATATTACTTAATATAATAAAGACCATAAAATGTAAATTATTATGACCTTATTCTACTGGCAACGGTGGTAGAAGAGCACAATTCTATTTTTATTTGACCAAGGCAAGCTGACCAGGGGACTGACAATACCAAAACTAAAACTCTAAAACTAAACTGACTAAAAATAAAAACGTGAATTGACCACCCTTTTTGGGAAGTGAAACACAAAAAGAATTAAGAAAATAACCTACCAGGTGGCACAGCGGTGAGCTGCTTATCCCATCATGGCGGAGGGGGAAGGGGTATTGGGCAGGTCATCATCAGGATCAACATTGAAGAGGCGGATAAATGCTGAGAGCAGGGGGGTTGGGGCATCCGTGGGATGAGGGTCAAGGTGAATTATATAATCGTTTTGATCAGCGATTTGGGCCTGGATAAATCCTCTATGAGTTTGCCAACGTAGAGTTCATCCTGGATGAGGTCATCAAGAAGTTGTTTCATTTTTACAGTATTGGCTCTTGTGGTGCGTGTGGATGCATAAAATTTTGACAATTCTGCGACATACTTGACAGAGGTGGTGGCAGCTTCATATAGTTGCCAAATTTCCTCTTTTGAGTTAGGAGAAAAGTTGGAGGGGAATGATGGATGGTGCAGCCCTTTTTTATTTCTTCAAACGGATTTTTCACACATTTTGCGAGTAAGAATTGATTTGGAATTGGCCACCACAGCCGCAGCAAGCTGGTGGTCACTTTGAGAAAAGGCTTTGGGTCTGCAACCATATTGGTTGTTCATAGCTGGGACATCAAAATCTGAATTCAGATAAGGTGTTAAATCAAATGTCAATTTGATGGTGGAAAATATGCCCAAACTTGATTACTACATCCAATAATTTCCAGGGATTTTGGTTGATTCAGGAAATTGGGTTGTAGGTGATTTTGGTTGGGTAGGTTTTGGGGTGGGAGATCTTCTGGGTTGAACATGAGTCCAATACTGCTCCCGATTGGTTGGCATAGGTGTGCATTGGCTAGCTTGGGTTTGAGGTGCTAGATTTTGTTTTTGATTTGAGCTCATGGCCTGTGGGGGTGGGGCAGCCAAAAATCCCTACTCAAACGCTGTTGGTGTAGCCTCATGGGTGGAGTTGGCCGTGTTTGCAGGGTATGAATTATATTGGCATGCCCTTTTGTGTGGTCCAATTCATAGCAAAGGGGGAAATTTGTGCGACCGTTATCATTGCAGGCCCAAAAGAAGTGTTCAGGTGCTGCTGGGATACAGGAACGTGGTGGGATATGCTGAGCCATGTTCAGCTGGTGGGCGTTAATGGTGGCCATTGCCCAAGGTGCCGTAAGGCGTTCAGCACCACTTGGGACAATAAATTGGAGGATAGGATTTTCACCATATGTGGGCAACCCTGACATCAACTCCTCATAAAGTGTTTGAGGAGGAAGGTGTGAGGGGAGGTTTGCAAAGGTCACCACAAATGTGGTGTCCTCTTGGAGGCGTGTTTGGTGGTGATAATGGGGGTATTTTTATAAATTAGTGGTGTAGCTGCTGCAGTGGCTGCGTCCTCTTTGGTGGGGAGTCCAATATCAAAATAGCCCTTGTAAGGACAGAAGTCAATAAACCCTGCTGGTGCAAAGGTGGCTGTTTCCAGCTCAATTATCACTTTATCATCATACAAGAAGAGGCGTCCATACTCAATGCGGAGGCAAAAGCAATTATTAAATTGGGGTAGGGCTAGGGGGTGGGGGTGAGTTGGGTGGGCTCATGAGAGGTGGAGTGCTAAATACCTTATAGGAACATAGCGGCTGGATGTATTTGGCGGACTGGATGAGCCAGTATGCACGCATTTTCCAGAAGGGTGGTAAACACTAGCTGGTGGAGCACCGCTGCCCTATACTGGGGTAGCAGGTGGTGGATCCGAGGACATAAATTTGGGAGATTGGTGCAGTGAGGTGGTTGTGGAAATTTGACTTGTTTTAATAAAATTTTCTTAAGATTGTTGTTGAGCAGAAAGAAAATCTAGAAGAGCACCTAATCTACCAACTGTATTTATGAAATATTGACTCTTGAGCATTTGATTGCTCAATTTTTTTTAACTAGTGACACCTAATGAAATAGCTACAAGAGATTGATATCTAAAAATTTGTCCACTAATCTTCTCATAGCCAAGTTGGCATTGTCAGAAGTTGAATATATTAGTGTGGCCTTAAAGGTAGATAGTAATATGGGTTCTCAACCATAAAGGGTTCTAAATAGACAACTTAATGATCCTATCGTAACTTACCACTAAACCATAAAGGCCCTGAGGAGGAATTAATTTCATTTGGAAGGGTCATTATTGGCTATCTTATTAGTAAGAAAGAAAGCCATTCTCTACTTCAACACCTCATTTCTAGTAAGATGGTAAGGAATAGTAAAACTTGATAGTTATTTTAAAATAGTTGGGCTTAGTAATCACATGAGACATTGAATTTGTACTATTATTAAACAGAAAAAAGTTCAGATTACAATGTAACATGAAGATTTACTTGAGAAGAAAAGAGAAAGTATCCTTAGCTGTCAAAGAGATTGCTAAATTGGCCTCAACAATTTTGTAAAATTTATATTCAGAGAAATTAGAAGTAATGTTGGCCACACATTTCAGTTGGTGATGGCTTAATCAAATTAATACTGATAATGGAAAATGCTGAGACTGAACCTACTACTCAATATTGATATGTCAGGTTGAAAGGCTATGTTTGAACCATATTAAGCAAAAGTTAATGACTCCTTGGATGGGATAAGTCATAACTTCCCAATATCATCAATCTTTAAGTCATTGATAGTCTATCTGAAAGGCGATTTGTTTTATAGTGATATGCACTCCATGATGGTAGAAGTCTTAGCTGAGGAGCGCACATAGGGTATCCAGGCCAATTCAACTTGTTTATATCTAGCAATTCATCTTTAATATAATTCTGGTTGTCACTTATTTTAATCTTTATTAAATTTATATACTTCTTTCTTGGTCCCACACCTCAGGTTGTTCAAAATTTGTAGATCTGACACTCTAAAGATGCATATGAGGTTAGTATTTTAATTAATATAGCCCATTACAATTGTTATGTATAGCCATCACTTAAAATACCAATGTAAACATCATAGTTTTGCAATCTGAGGGCTCATTGAGCAAGTATACCATCAGGAGTCCTTCATTTCCTTCAACCACTTGAGTGAGGATTGAAAATTCACAAAAGTCAAGTGATTTCTATATAGGAAGGGACAAAAATCTTGATGGATAATAACACGACTAAACATTCTTGTCCTTAATGCTTTCATTTATTTATGCCTTAGTTAATTTCATATTTAGGTATGAGATGGGATGATCAACTTGGTTTATATCAAGTTGCGTTAAATTGGCCCTTAAAAGTGTCATTTCTATTCATGAATAGTTAAATATTTTATGATCAAGCTATATTGATAACGGCCATCATAAGAGTAAATCTTAAAGAGTAAAAGGCTTATTGAAGAGTTTACTCCTAATATAAAAAAGATGCCTTTATGGTCTAGATAAGTTAAAGGCTCAGCAAGATCAGCAAAATTAGGAATGAATTGTCAATAATAACTGACCTTCCCAAGGTACTTGTATTATTAAGCTGATTTCTTGATACATCTTCTGAATCTCTGCAACCTTGTAAGGCAATTTGTAATTCCTTTTCAATTAGCCTCATGACCTAAGAACATCTTCTATCTCTGGAAGTTACGCTTAAAGGGCTTATGTTATAGAAGGCGTCTAACATTATTCAAAATCTTTTATAGATTCCTGAGGAGTACTTTAAAAGTATAAGAAGACGCTTTAACGTTGGCTAAGTAAACCAGTCTGCAGGACATTCTTAGGGTCCCCTAATGAACCACATATGGTCCTTTGAAAAGGTTATGGGGTATTAAATAGCCCTTAGGGTATGCAAGTTAGCATAAAAAATTTTTAACCTTTGCTATAACACTTCTCCCTATTCTCAGGGTTAAATTTAGTCTTCCAGTAACCGCTGTTAAGGTCCATAGATGAAAAAAATTAGGATCCTGCGGAGAGTCAAAGGGATTGATCATTTTTAGGAAAGGGGTAGCTGTATTTCAAGTTATTACATTCAGCCATCAGGAATACATTACTACCTGATGACCTTTATCATTCTTTTGTATCAAGGGTAATGACAAGGCCACGGACTCTGTTTTGGCTAGAACAACCCAGCTTTCATAAGTTGTTTAATTTCCACAATTACTCAAGTCTCTTTAGACTTGGATTTTAGGTAATGATTATCTCAGGTAGGTTGTGCATCGCCAAAAAGAATCTTGTGATGAACTCCTTTCATTCCAAATTGTCAAAAAAATGTTTGATTAGTCAGCATGCTAATAATTTATAAAGTTTTCTCAATTGTTTCTGTTTATGGGTAAGTGTCTCATAAAACTTCACATATGTATTAAAATGACAGGCAGTACTTCTAGTCACAAGTCAGATGAAGTTACACAATTATTAAAGGAATTACTTGATCAATAGGTATGTTTCAAACATAGGCTTAGGCTGGTTTCTCCACAGTTCTTGGTTAATTTGATAAGACTATTTAACAGAAAGGTTATAGGTCCATGGTATGCCAGATCCAGTACATCAGAACAGTTTAGAATTTTTTTTAATTGATGGATCAATCTCCCCAGATAATTTTAATATATGTGTTGAGGTATAGTAACTTAAATTCTGGTCACTACTAGAATTTGGCACTTAAAAGGAATGCAATTGTGTTAATATTTACGAGGGTAAGTCAAAAAGTAAAGGCAAATTTTCAAAAAGGAACTTTTTATTGTGAAAATAAGATGACAAGTAACATCATTTATCTACATATCTCCCTCAATTTCTATGCACTTGGTCCATCTCTTGACAAGCTTCATAATTCCATCCTGGAAGAAGATTTGTGGCATTGTGCACAGACACTCGTGCACCACCTCCACAATCTCATCATCCAATAAAAATTTGGATTCACGCAGGCGCTCCTTCATTGGACCAAAAAGGTGAAAATCACTTGGAGCTAGGTCATGACTGTAGGGCGAATGCTCCAGAAGCTCAAAGCCAAGATCTTGAATGCACTGGATCGTTTTCCCCGCAGTATGAGGATGGGCATGGTCCTGAAGCAAAAGCACACCTTTTGAAAGTTTTCCTCGCCTCTTTGTTTTAATTTTGGGTTTCAGAACTCGGAGTAGCTCACAGTAGCTGTCACTATTCACTGTTTGACCTTTAGGAGTGTAATGAATTAGAAGTGGACCTTTCATATCCCAAAACACTGTCATCATCAACTTTCCTGCAGAAACTTGTCTTATGAACTTTTTTGCTGTAGGCGAGGATAGATACATGACCATTTTTAAGCGATTTATTCACTCATAAATTTTGCGTTCACTAAGACAGCTCTCACCGTACTGCTTCTGCATTCTGCGAATAATCTCCGCAGGTTTAGTCCCTTCAGAGTGCAGAAAACGTACCACTCCCCTCATTTCTTTCTTTGTGCACACGGACAATGGGGCACTCATAATAAAATGCCCTGAAATCACTACAAATGGAGTTGAGCATTGAAACAACACAGCTAAAGAACAAAAAAACTTTGAGGTTTTGATATGTCATTGTTCAGTCAGTGCTGCCATCAATTGCAGCAGGGAAAATAAAATTTGCCTTTACTTTTGACTTACTCTCATATAAAGCGGCATTTCTACATTGGCATCAACTGAAGGTGGGAGAAAATTAATCTTAATTCCCATACCCTGATAGTCAAGTCTCCTAATAGATTTTGGGTGCTATAGCATACAAATTGAAGTTTTCTTTCCCTTACTTCTTTTCTAGGCTCTGTATGATCTATGGGATGTAATAGCCTAATTTGTAGAATTATTAATCATCTTAATACTCTTGGTTTAAAAATCAATAAGGATTGAGCGCCTATGAGAAGGACATAGCTAGCGTTGTCAAAATAAAATAGCTGGTGTGAACACCACTATGAGCGCAGAACAGATTGCAATGATGGATAAGCTCTGAGAGACCTATTGTAAGAGTGTATAGCGGCTCATTATTTTATGTTATAAATGAGTTTGGAAGCAGCCTTAATTATTTTAGATGATGCAAAAAAGAATGCCATGATTTGGTGAGCTGGTGACTAGTGTAGACAAAATCTTCACCTTAATTACCATTAATTCTATCAAGTGACATCTAAGGCAAGAGGTATAGCTAAAAATATCAATATGTATGGCGGATCACTATAAGAAATAGGTTTTTTGAAGCAGTAGATTAAGATGAACATAAAAGTTTATTACCAACTTGGGCTAAGGGATAGCACTTTCACCAGGACCTGATAATTTGAAGCACTTAAACCTAGAGGAAATCTAATCTGGCATTGAGGCATAAGATAGTCATCAGCTTAGGAAGCTTCACGCTCTAGTTTGACACCTCTTTTTTTGCCTCATAATCTTGTTTCTTCCAAAACTAATCCTTCTAATAATTAAGGACATCAAAATAAAAACAAGGATCATGTTTTCATACGTTTCAGGATTTGTCTAATGGCATTGGTATGGCTTAGAGAATTATAGAAAAAGTATAACATGTATTTGGACCTGGAAGATCTGGGATGTCCTTTACAATAGAAGATTCTTAAAGAGATTCTTTACCAATGAAAGTATAACAAGAAATTGCAGTCAAAAAAGAAAGTAGATACAATGGAGGCTATCACAGCATCCAATTTAACACAATCACAAGATTTTAGAGTCTGGGCATCAAAATAAAACTGTTAGCAAAATTTGGTATGATTCTCTCTTCTAGATTCATATGCTCAAAAAGGCTTGTTTTTATAAGACAGGGTCATATTGCTTCCAGATTTTTTTATCTGGTCCGCCTTTGCTTATTATCAGGTGTTACAATCCTTAAAATGAGGGTCATAAATTCCCAGGCGATACTGTTGAGGATGCTTTTTATGTTGGACCAACTGTATGTCATTGGATTTATCCAAACTCTAATTTCCTTAAGACACATAATGAGATGTTTTGATAATCTCTTTACCTGGGACATATTTCTCTTAGGGGGTATTCAAAAAGGCTACAGGTGCAGAAAGAATGTGTATAGCCAAAAATGGGAGGCCATTTGGCTTTAGAAGGCGTAGTTTTGGGTTCATTGGCCTTAGTACAAGTTAAGTTAAGTTATTGATGGAGGAAATTGAGGTACTCTTAGAGGCTTTCACATTATTGATTCGCATGGTGGGTGGAAGCCCTAGCACTATAGCTTAATATTTTTTAGGTTTCTTTTACATTTTGCTTAGATCTTACACTTCATCTCATATTATTGGCCCTCTAGGGCCTGTAGTCATGAAGTGATTAAATTAATATTTATTTAAAGAAGTTTGGTGGATTCTTTGGCTAGTATGAAAGTTTTTGCACATTTATGAATACTAGCAATTCTATCACATCGTACTTCTAGGTTCAGGGTGGAATTGAGGTAGAATCTATTAATATACATACATCTTCTATTGTCCACATTCTCACTTGCATATCTAAGTTTTATAATTGGTTTTCATGATCTCCTTCCCTAGATAGATAAATAAATGGAGGAAAACGAGTTGTCCAAGAGGACTTCTTATCTGGGAGGTCTTATTTCTCCAACAGGTCCTTATGAGCCCTTGAGCCCAACTGAACATTTCTAAAACGCTTCTTGAGTTGGAGGAAAATTAAACCTTTACTGAGATATCTACTTCAATTTGACCAACTCCTCATTTAGGATTAGCATCCTTTTAATTAGTTAATTGGTCAATTACTCAGTGACAATTTATTCCTATTGCTTGACATGGACATAAAGCATTTGAAAATTTGGTGATAGACCTCATCACCAAAGCATCCACCATATACATTATCGTTTTATAAGACCTTATTTTAACTCATCTAACACTGTTTAAATCTTATAATGGCTTCTCAATTATCTTACCAAAATTAAATGCAGTTTCATAATTTATAAGGCAGAATTAGAGCTGTTGAGTATAATATAAAGGTCATTGAATTTTTAAATTATGAAATATCAAAAGTTGCATCTGATGATGGAGGGCAGGATTTATAAACAGTAGTAGGTAGTGATTAGTTTGGCCACACCCACATCAGAACTCAAAAGTTGTTGTCGTTTACAATTGCATAAGGCCTAGGGCAAATCAGGATGAGCAGGATCTACTATTACATTCTCCAGATTATAAAGTAATATATGATAAAGCATACACAGTCTTGGCCAATACAGATGGTTGAATACAATCGGCTGTATTGCCAGGAGCCAAAGGATAAAATCTATTATTGCTCGAAATTGTAAGTCACTTATACTAAGTGTAGAAAATTTAAATTTGTTAAAATTTACCCATAGAGTTACATTCATGTTCTCAGTCATTAAAGGAGAGTCATTATTTAATGAATTCATTTTCTAGAAGATAAATCTTTACCTGGTTGCCTTGTAAGAGCCTTCCTGGGAGAAAAATATCATAAATCTGGGATTCTTTAGCCACTCCTTTTTTGCTACAAGAATATTAATCTTAACATCTCAGCTACTTATTAAAGGATATCTATTGGCTAAGGCTGGTATGAACATTGACATAATTATACCTAGTTGAGATATTAGAAAAACAAACTATATTTGATAAAAATTAAAAGAAGATATATGCTTAGCGGGGGTACGCTTCCTTTCTAAATGTCATGCCCTTGTGTGGCATGAACTTTCCTGATTCCCAAGAGAGCTTTGTCTTTAGTTTTTGATGCTTCCAAAATCTTAGCATATACTGGAATTTTTTCATATAATTTGAATACCCTTTGTTCTCTTTTCATTTTGGGCAAATTCAATGGATTATTGTTCAGTAAATTATATTTGTAAAGTTTGGCTCATCTGCATCTTGGCTCATATCCAAACTAACTAAATCATCATCTCTCCAGCATGGGAGGAATCATTTTATTAATTTTCTAACCGTTTTTAACATGAGTCCCAGGCACTGGTATCTTACAGTTAGTTACCTTGACAATGTGATAGCTAAATTAGTATTTGCCTAATTTAGTAATTGCAGCTTCTAATTACACCTTAGGCTCATGAAGCATAACTTTACTTTGATCATTAACAGTGAGGAGGCTATTCTGGAACTTTATAGACTTATGGTATGTCAGACGTTTATGGGGACAAACTCTCGCCCTCATATTCATGCAGTTATTCAAAATAAAAAGGATAAAAACAAAACAAAACTCATGACTATTATTGGACTCCATAATCATCTTAAAAGCTACTTTGGAAGTAAAAAAATGTATAAAAAAGGATTCCAGCTTAGAGCAGAAATTTGTATTTTCCGATAACTCTCAAGTGCCTTTACAAAAAAGCAAGTTCTTTAAGCCTTAATGTTGTAAAGTATCATCTCCTGATGACTTTGATACCCATATCATTTAATCTTATAGATAGTCTTTAGTTCATAAGTATTATGCTCTCTATAGAAGATTGCATTACTACTAATGAGACTTTTATTCTGATAGCATACTTTTATTTGTATATCTTAGCTCAGATGACAACAGAGTAGATGTAAGGGTAAATAAAGTGAAGGCATTGGCTATAGTCAACACTAATTCACCACCCAAAGTAACTCCTTCTCACCCTTTTTAGCTGATAAGGATAACCCTGACTTAAACCATACCATGAAGTAAGGGACTTTGGGTAAACCTATAATAGGTCCTTTGAACTTATTTCTCTATTACAATTCAGCTCATATCCTACTGGTCTCCACTACTAATATTGTATTATATAATGATAGCTATGACCTCCTCATTGGCATCCAGTTTAAAACTGTTTTTTACCAAAAAATATATAAGGTTTTTATTTATCTCTATTGGGATATCATATCCCCTTATAATTCATAGCCATCCTAAAATGAAAGATAAAGGAAGCCGTGAACTTTTATGTTATAGTACTAAAGTACACTAAATGCTCAATCTTTTTATGAGTACAAAAGCTATATTATCCTCAATTCTGGCAATGTCTTTTAAGTAAAGACTTTACATCCTAAAAAAAGGTCATCGTCTTTCCAAATTATCAAATTGTAGTAGATACTAGGATTCAAATTTTATAATTATAATCCATTTCCTGGTTATCTCTGAGGGCTCTAGTAATAAAAATAAGAGAAGAACTAAACAGCCCAGGGTGCTCAATTTAGAATATAAATGCCTACTTAAGTCATCCTAGTTAACTTTAATGAAAAACCCATAAATGAAAGTAGAACCCATCCCCCATCTAGTACTAAAAAAAGTAGAGCTCATCCCATAGCTTATGCGCTTTCATTACCTATCAATCAGGTCATTTTTATACTTAGTTGTTGGACTTTATTGAACTTGGCCTAGATAAACCCATTGTTTTTCTGAGTATAAGTGAAGTTTAGGTATAATCTTCTACTAAAACTGAACAAATGGCTTAATTTTAAATTAGCTATACCAACATAGTTTTAAAAAGGTTCTGAGGATAATAGAAGGGTGAATGGAACTCAGAATAGATTATAGCCAGGAAATGCTCAATAGGTATGAGCTAAGCCTTAGCAAAAGCCAAATTTAAGGAAGCTCAAGTAGCCCAAGAATTTGAGTAGCTTCAGGATGCAGGAATTTCTAAACCATCAAAAAGTACATAGGCCTTGACATTACTTCTGGTTAAAATTTAGCTGAGGACATTGGATAGTAATGGTCACCTTTGCCTGAATGCAATAACCAAGAAGGGCAGTTACACCATTACTTAAATTGACGACTACCTTTGACTCTTGCAGGATCCATTTTTTATCAGCCATGGATCACGCCAGTGGCTTAACGTTAGATTGAGTCGCCACTGAGGCTAGATTGAAAAGTGAGCTAATATCCAATGAAGTATTTAATACTGACACTAATTCACCAAGGATTATACGATGTTCCTGCGATCTTAAAATGGAAAGTGGATGGATTTATGGGGGATTTCAAAAATATCTTACATACTGGTTGATTTAGACAAAGTTATTGTTTCCTCTCTTAACTTCAATAACAATTTATAATCTTTGAGAGGTCTTTAGACAAATACTAATGTCTTTAATAAAACTAATTATATCCAAATGTGCTTCTTACAAGAAAATGTGGAGCTTTAGTTCGCAGAACTATCCTTGAAAGGACCTTATTAATACCAAAAAATTTGTAGTTATACATAAAATACCCCATACATTTAATCTGCATAGTATAAATTTAATTCTAGTTATAGTATTAAAAACATTTATTTTCATTTGCTAATCTGGATGAACTCTTGGATTTAATAATCCATAAGGAGGTGCCTTTCCGTTGGGAGCAAACTCAACAACAAGGCTTTGCTTCAACAATAAGTGCTTTCATAATGGCTACTATTCTGATATATATGAAGTTTTCTAAACCATTTTTACTATCATATATGCAAGCAAAATAAAATCTGAAGTCTTACCATATTTGAGCTCAAATTTAAGTTAACCATCCTATTGACTACTTTTGTAAAACCATTATAAAGGCCAGAAGAAATAGACCTGTTGAAGATTGATAAAGTTAGGTTGATCTTTAGCCATTAAGGATTTCCTTACATTCCTGTATGGGAAGCATTCCACTATTGTGGCCACCATACCTCTCTCAAATGGCTATAACAAATGAAGAATAACAATAGAAAGCTCACTAAGTGGACAATAAAATTACAAAATATGTTTTAGCAATTGTTCCTCAATTAGGAGCTATACATTGAATGCTGATAGATTGTCTTGATTACCAATATGGTCCTCTAAACATTTTAAGTTTATAAATAAGAGTATTGGTAAACTTGTGATCTGGAGTCTAAATAACCTTGAATTAGAAAAGTTGAAATAGATGGCTGACTAAAGAGTATATTAGAAGAATTGTCACATAATAAATTCAAAATGTCATGGCTAATTTATATTTGTCCTTCAATACAAATTTTACCTATCCTGGAGGCGCATCTATCTTTGGCCACAGCGCCTATAAAATACTTATTAATGTCTGAAGGATTGATGATATGTGGGAGAGCATAATAGATAATAAATCTAAGATGTGTTTGATTACTGTCTTGCATGCTCCAAACTTGGCCCTCCAATCCTCAGTAATTCAAAATAAAGTGATATGACTAACCTCAGAAATTTTTAATGTCAGTACAAATGTTTAAGATTAATAAAACGGGTGTTTATGGCCATTGTTACTTTATTCTCACTGTAGATCACCTTATAATATGAGTTGAAACCACTTCACTAACCACTATGACTGCCAGGGCTACCACCTCCTCATTGATTAATCACATCTTCGCATGTTATAGCCTTTAAAACCCACTGTCATAAGATGCAAATAATTTTTTTACAAGCAAGTGAATGAGCTTAATTCCCTAATGGGGACTGTTGAGATTTTATGATCATCTCGTCCAACCCAATAATAATATGACACAATCTATTTTGCACACTGATAGATCTATCTTTATGAGTGGTGTATTATAAATATGATGACTAATGTCAGTTGTTATTTCTTAAATAAATTTAACTAATATGGCAGGATTTGATTCTTCCAGATTACTAATGTTTTGTCAGAGATGATCCCAATAATATATTACTATATATGGTTCAATTGATAATTTAATTTTTGAAAATTTTTTTGTATTAATCAATTGGAGTATGCTAATGAATGACTCAGGTAGTTTTAGTTGCTGAAGCATCAACAACGCTTCTGGTAGAAACTCTTGAGTCACTCTTTTAGGTAATGAAACCTACTGTTAATAGTAAAAGGTCTTATAACTTAAGCTGGTTGAAACCTAATCAGGTTGCTACTCTGAAATTAGCTAAGAATATGGGGACACTTTCATTACTAAACTAGAAGAGATCACATTTCTAGTTGGCCATAGAATATGACTAGATGGATGTTACGATCATCATGGGTGCGACCTCAGAGGTCCAATCAATTGGAAACAGCTGGCATTTCTAAGTGAGTCACTGACAAATGAGTTGAGCGCCAGATTACCTATTAATTCCCTTGTTTTTTAAAAAGTAAAGCAGAATAATAGACAATAAAAGAAAAGAATTTAACTGTTATACCTTTGTTGTATTTTAGTTTTTAGAATTAGAGTTGGAGAATCAGATACCCTTTGGTTAGATATTGCCTTTTAAAGTTCTCCACAACACCTGCATGGAGAGAGGAAGGAAAGAAGTTCTTTTAGATCAGATGTTGCCAACTCTAGAGGAAGAGTTGAAGGGATAGTATTACCTTGTTGTCTATAAATTTATCAGAGTACCCTCAAGGGATATAAGGAAGAGAGTTAGCATCAGTATATCGTTGTGGGCAATACTCAAGTTGGCTCTGAAAAACTTAACTAGGATAATAGTCCTCATAATATTGTTAACCCGTTCATGTTTTATATCAACAATCTATTCAACGCACATCAGAACCTGTGCATTGGACTTGAGAGCTACGGTGAGCAACCCAGCTCAAAAGTTTACATTTAGTGCTCACTAAATTGATAGTTATATTTTCAGGCCAAATATACAGAAGAAGTTACCAGCACAATGTCATTTAAGAACAAACTTAGGAAGCTGTGAATTAAATTGAAAATCTTTTACAAAAATGCACGGAACTTGGTGTCACAAACCAAACTTGCTAATTTAAAAAAGTGAGTGACAAAAACTGAAAATAAAAAATAAGTCAAAAAGTAAATAATGATATTTATGGAAAGGTTTCTTTAATAAAATGGAAGGATCCTGAATTAATAAGGGTGATACTTAAGAAATAGAATAGAAAGTGGATAGATAAAGCTCCCGCCAAATTCAAAAAGACAAGTTACAGATACTAAAGCGCACATAAGAACTTGTTTTGACTAGAGTGATTGCACCCAGATGGATGAATAAAAAGTCAATGACAAGAAGCACAGAAAACCACCTGAGAAAGTACAAACCATGAGAAATATGCTTAGAGGTATTGCTATAATTTTGAAGATGACTCTTGAGAATACAACTATTGTATATCAGGTTGCTGAGAATGAATTCCTACAGCGTAGCAAATGAAGAATTTCTTTTTAGGCCAAACTTACCTATATTTCACTGGGATAACACACAAGCATTTTTCCGCCTACTTAAAATGATGATGTTTGGATTTGGTAACCAACAGTAAAGCAATACCATTGATGAACTGCTTAGACAGCAACTGTCAAAATCTGGTTTTGGCCCATCTCAACATGGACAATTGGACAAACAGCGAAGCTAAATATGAAATTATGATGGAGTTTGGTAGTTCTACACAGTGGCCAAATGTAAACAAATTTTATGGAAATTAGTACAGAAAGGACAAAACATTGGCAGTTTTTGCTGACTTATTTTAACTAGAATCTCAGATTTTGGCTATGTAAAAGTAAATCAGATTTTAATGTGCGCATATAAATTCAAGCAGCACTTTGGCCCTACAGAGATTTGCACTGCACCATGGTGTCAGTGCTTGCAAACTAAACTTCCACATTATGGATGGTGTAATTTTTCAAGATTGTCATGTTTACATGACTTTTTTGAGGGCACCAACAACAAGGACAAGGCTTGGCGGCAGGAGGTCCAAAAGGTCAAGTTGTTGGACTTTCCTGACCTAAAGCACACCTTGGACTAACGCTAAGTACAGGCCAGGTATGCCCAAGTTGGTAAAAGTGAGGTGTCTAAACTCCCAGCCCCTTGTTTCAGCTCTTTCTCTAAAACAGACGAGTTATCTATTAAATGATGTGGCTCAATATGGTTAATCAGTGAATGGGGGTTCAAAACCCATTAATTTGTGAATCTAATAACCTGGGTAAGGCTCACCTTCAATCAATCACTCAAGTAAGGTCAATTTCAAAGTATGTTACCCTGTCAGATGGAAGCATGTGCCTATTGGTGCACCAAAAGCTTAGTATTACTTTCTCCAATTGATAATTTCCCCAAGTTGGCTTAAATATGTTTGCTTGAGACCAAACTTCCTTGTTAGTTGTCTTCCTTTAATATCCTAGTCAGTATTATGTTTCTCTCTTTAGTTGACTTGAAAAATTTGTGAGCGGAACTATATAAGCAGTTCTCACGTCACGTTAGCCAAATTATTTGTTATAAAAATATTACAGCCTCGAGTACACCGCTGTGCTGCTCAGCTTCGCTTCAAGCTGGATCACCCGTGAACTCTAACCATGTACAGAGCTTGTTAATGAACTGCCCTTTAGGGCACAGTCAAGTTTTGCTGATTGTTTGATTCCTAATTTCCCTTTACCGTGCTAACTAACCTCGCCATATGTTACTTCAGCTCAAGCACTTTCTGCAAGGCTATCTGTAATTTAATACTGACGACCAGTTCCCTTGCGTTGGTCCTGTGCTCAGTGCACCACCACTCTGGGGACTGGATAGTTATAGACACTCTCCTGACAAAGATGCTTATAGAAAAATTTAAAGCACCTGAATTGAATCTTCAAAGCCAATTTAATAGAACTTAAAATACAGTTTAAATTAGCTAAGACAAATAAAGAACCAAAGTATTAGGCTGTAACTAGAAATAATATCAAATGATAGAAATGAGCAGATAAAACTTGAAGCCGCTGCTACTATTGTGAAAACCCTGGACATGTAGTAGCTTATTGTTGGGATAAGAAGCCTAGAGAGAATGTTATTCTTGTACAGGCTATATATAAGGAAAGTGGTTGCAATCTGGGAAAAGGACCAGCAGTCTAGTTATGCAACAATCTAGCACTGCGACTAAACCTGTTCCCCTGACATATTCAACGATTACCTGAATATTTTTAATCTATTTTTAGATGAAGAAACACCTAATCCACTCTACCGTATGGTTAGGTTGGATGTGAATTCAATTACCCAAGTAAAGGCAAAGGGGATCTACACAAAATGTGTAAAGAGGTCCTCAACCATATGCTCATCAGTTAGTGGACAATATTAGATCTGACGAGATCTTGGAGGAATTTCTCAAGATGATATTAGATGAGGCAAACATATCTTTTCCTTAGCATAATCAATGAATATTTTCATGATTTATCTGAGCAACTAATTCATAATCTCAAATTTGGCAAATAATAACACTATTACTCAATAAACACCATATTTGCAATACTCTGAGTGTACATATGCAGATATCATAGTCAACTTAGTGAGAGTGTGGGTGATAATCGACAGTGGTGTGTCCATCAACACTATTTCAACCAAAATGGTGAGACAAAATTAGATTTCGCCAGATCTAGAGCACCAGAAGGAATATAGAACTTCTGGAACTGATATTACCATATCTTGTAAAGCCTATAATGTGCTGCCACTTTGATTCTGATTGCTTGTGGTATCATCTCAAGCCATAGTGTTGGCTATTCAAAAAACGATATATTTATTAGGACGGAATTCCTGAGAAAGTATGGTGTGAGATGTGACGTTAAGGAGAATACCCTGACAATTTTGGATAAACTCTGTCCTTGGTATACCAGCGGAATGGAGAACTGCCACTGACAAATAAGAACAATTTTGCAAAATTATTTATATTGATGGCATTGTTCCATTCCAGTACAAGTTAGTTGTATAGAAATTGATGAAAATGTTGAAGGAGATTTTAGAAACTCGTGTGATGCACTTGAGGTTTTCCTGATGAACCCTATACCACCAGGAACACAAATTTTTGTTAACACAGGGTTTACGCTTGAAATACCAAAGCAATTGTATGGAGAAGTCATCTCACATTATGGAAATAAGGAGAAAGCCATGGGTAGCTCTGGGAATTATTATGCTGGACCACAGAAAACTAAGTGTGTTGCTGGCTAATCTGAGAAGAAAAATAATGAAGATAGAGAAAAATCAAGTCTTTGCGTTTCTGCATTTAATCCTAATTGTGGATCTAAGAGTCTTCAGTGACTTTAGAATGATATTGATATGGGATCACCAGGGGCTGTGGCCAAAAGCGTCATTGTTTTGGTCAACTGGGAGCATCCAGCCAAAAAATCAGAGCCAAAAAAAGAAGATGTGCTTTAGTTATTTGGGAGATATTGGGAGACATTTTCCAAGTTGACCACGACCTGGGATGCATGAAAAACGTGATCCATAAGGTCAACATTAGGGAATATCTTCTGATAAGAATGTAACCAGTCAACCAGTCTAGGGATGCTGAAGCTGTGGTTAGCGAGTAAATTATCAAGTTTTTAGAACATGAGCTCTTTGTACTGTCATTTAGTTCATGGGTGAGTCCAAAATTTTTTGAAATATAAAGATAGACAACATTAAATGGTAATTTACTGCTTTTTAAATAAAATCACTAAGAATTATTCTTACCACTGCTGATGATCAACGACATGCTTAATCGCCTAGGGGATGCCAAAATATTTTTAGCGATGTACTTGATTATGGGGTATTGAAATTTTGATTTGCTAGAGGAGGATCAAGAAAAATATGCAAAAATTACCGCAAGTGAATGTATCATCTGACCAGAATGCTTAGGGATAGTGCAACAGGCCGGTGATTTTTCAGAGAGCAATAGACTCTATCCTCAGTGATTTGAAATTATTATGCGTTGAGTATATTTGGATAATATCAATGTACTCAGAATGACCTTCAGGGATCATTTGGAGCACTTAGAAGTAGTGTTCAAGCACCTGGCGATGGCAAACTTTAAGATTAAGCTGAGGAAATGTCATTTCTTCATGAAAGATCTTGAGTACATGAGGTTTGTGATAAACTTTAGTGGGCTTTAATCCAAGCCACAGAAGATTATGGTTATTGACTGGATGTCAATCCTGAAGAGCATTTAGGATATTCAAATACTTGTTGGGATGGTTGGCTACTATTGACAACTAATTAAGGAATTCTCTGGCATTGCAGATCCATTATTCCAATTATTGAAGGATCAGAAAAAGGTTTTTTGTGGAGTGATGAGGCCTAAGAATCTTTTATGACTTGCGATGATAATTAGTGACCAGTCCTGTCTTAAATTACCAAAATTTAGATCGGTAATTTACCATCCAAACTGATGCCATGTTAATGGTGATTAACACCATTTTTGGGTCAAGATGATAATGACAGGGAAGATTATCTAGTGGTTTATGTGATCAGAACACTAATGTCAGCAGGAAGAAAGTACACTGTAATGGAGCGCAAATGCCTCAATGTGATCTATGCATGAAAGAAAATCTGAGTATATATCCATGAGACAAATTCAAAGTAGTGATCAATAATTTATCTCCACGCTAGCCTTTAATCTGAAGGATCAGGGGGGCGACTGTCCCATTGGGCTCTAAAACTACAAGCTTATATTATGAGAGAATACACCAAGCTGGAGAAGCACATCAAAATACTGACAGATTATCAATATTGCATGCTGTTCAAGTTGTCTATCATCAAGCAAATGAGTTATTACAGAGGATGATTGAAGGCAACATTGATATGATGAGCCTCACGAAATTCTAGGTGCGCTAAATAAAGTTATAGAAATATTAAGATAAAAAATGGATAATTATAAAAAACGTTTAATGGAAGTCAGTTTTATAAAGCTGTCAGAAAGAGCAGCAATAATACAAGTGGCTCACAAGGTTGTTGGGCATGGAGGCCTGAGAAAAACAATCGACCATATTCACCAGTATTACTGGGAATTGTTCTACTATGATCTCGTTGATTATCTATCCTGTTATGTGGAATGTCAACTTCATAAGCCGCATAAGAATATAGCAGGATACTGGATAGTACGCACTGGGTTCACTTGGCACACGGTGCCAATAAATGTGAAGGGACCCCTGAGCTTCAGTAATGGGGGAACAAAGTACATCAATTGGTGATAGATCATATGAATAGATAGTTAAAAATGAAAGCATTGAGCAAAGTGGTTCTACAAGAATGGGTGAGATTTATCCAGAACCAAGTGGTGTACTGGCATGGATGGTGCAAGATTATTGAGGAAAACGAAACTAATATAACTTCTATATGATCCATAGGCTGAACAAACTGTTGAGGATATAAGGAGTAGTGTTCATACCATATTGACCAGAAAATAAAGGAATAGAAGAATGATTCAATGGAGCTCTAGCTGCGATGCTGAGAAAATTAGTCACAGGACAAACTTTGATTGTGGAACTTATCTAAGTTTGGTTAACTTTTCCTACAGTATCAGGCATCATAAAGTGATAGAAAAACGCTGTTTAAACTAATATATGGATGAAGGGCAGCATTACCGCCAATTTTGTATTATTACATATAACCAGAATAAGGGATGAGTACCAATCAATACTTGAAATGACTGGCAAGTATTATTATTAAGCTGCAATTGCAGGCGTTTATATTACTTTAAAAAACTAAAGCAAATATGACAGATGACAAGAACCAACTAGCAATACAAAAGTGCCATGTGATGGAAAGAGTAGCCTGTTGCGACACCCATGGTTTTAGAAAAAGGATAAAGCTGGATGCTTTGTGGTCAGGTCCATTTGAGATGCTCGCAAAGTTGGCAACAGATGCCTATTCTAAAAACTTTGCTTATGGTCATATATTAGACTATTTCCATACAAAATATCTTAGTCTTTTATTGGAATAATAATTTACAATGTATCCAAAGAAACATCAAACCTACTAAAAATAGGTCAAGTCCTGGTTTTTTGTTCAATTCTTAGGAAGGGAACGTGGACCATGGTAACTAGTCAAGTTTTAAAAATAGATATTAGAACCATGATAGCTGGTTAAGTTTAAAATCAAAATACTGAACCAGAGTAGGGGAAACAAAAGATGGACCTCTAAACCTACTGATAGGTTAAATCCCATTGCAAAAAAAAAAAAAAAACATAAAGTAAAATCCAAAAATTAAAAGCAAGATGAAAATCATGAAGAAAAATTATATTAAGATAAAAAATGCAAAAAATATAAAAAATGTTAATTTTTATTTCATTATCAAAAATCATCTGATGGTGTTCCCTTATGTTATTGGTGCCCAACTCAAGTTCAAACTGGGTCCGCTATGAGTAGTCCTGAGGCGCTGGAACAAACAAGAATATTAGCAGGATCAGGATAGGTTGAAACTTGATCTTCCAGAATGAGGCCCTAGGAAATGAAGCCCATCCTGGGGGAATACAGGGATCAAGGAAATGGGAAAGCTCCCCAAGGAGATCCTTTAAACGACTAAGTGACATATAACCCTGACCTAAGGGAATACAGGTTTTCAGACTTTTTATTGGCTACAACACCCAAAAAAGGCTGATATGGAATGGGGCTGTGGGAACAGCACTCTGCGGAGGTGGCAGTGAGGAGGACATGGAAAGGAAACATGATAAGAAGAAGGACTATATATAGAGTCACATTGAGAAAGGAAAGGAGATGGACCAAGAGAACACCAATTTAAGCCATGCTTGTAGACTCAGTCAGGATCAAAGCACATATGCTTCTAAAAATCTTCATCTCTGGATAATCCAACAAGTGGGGGATGTGTTAGGATTTTGATATGCATATATTACCCAGTTTGCCAATTTATAATACGCCTGCTTATCCACTAGAGAAATCATCTCACTAGTGATGTGGGAGTTATCAATTACCTACAATATCTAGTTTGGTGAATTATTCCTATTCAATAATTAGTAATTTTTCAGGTTTTGATCACCAGACTGCTAATTTTCTTGGGACAATCCTTGACAATAAACAGGTGATTAGTTTATCAAATGTAATATTGAAATCTAGCTAACTTGTAGGGGTTTATTATATTTTTACGCCAATATACTAATAAGTTTAAAAGTTTCTAGGCAAGCAATGCGCCTCTGATAAGCAACTTGTGAGTTACCCTTTTAGGGATCACAACCTGCTATTACAGGTATAAGTACCATTAACTAAGCAGGTCAATACCTATAAAAGTTGACAAGCTGGGGTTTAGCGAAAGCGTTGGGACAAATTCTTTGTTTCAACCCAGAAGAGGTCGCATTTCTAATTGGTGGAGAAATTTGACTAAACTAATGAGGAAAATTATCATTTAAAGCAATTACTAGAGGGATAAATCAATGGCGATGGCTGCCATTTTCAATTGGGGCACCAACAGAAAAATTGGGCACCAAATTCCCTTAAAAAGTCCCTTTCCTTTTTCAAACTAAAGCAAATTTAAAGATTATACTTTAAAAAGGGATTAACAGATACTTTAATAATATAGATTTTTTTACTTATGAAAATAGAGCTTGGAAAGATAGAAGATACTTTGTCTATTTTATTGTTATCCCCATGGACTCTGTGTGACGAGAAAGAAGAAGAACCACATAAACTAATCTTAAGTTAAGTTCTATCAGAAGAGGGAAGAAGCCCCTACCAGTATTACTGAAGAACTCAAGATTAGGACATGCACCAGTTTAGCGTTAGACCTAGTATCATTTTGGGTATAAGAAGCTCAACTAAAGTTTCAGTCTTCATACTATTACTACCCTATTTAAGTAACTATCAACGATTCATAAAATCACATACAAAGAACATGTGCAAACGATCAATGGAGCTGAAGAGAGCTACAATTTTCTCAAGAGCAAACAGCTTCTAAAATTTAATGGCGATAGATCTAACACTTTGTTAGATCAGCGTATCCCCCTTTGGGTTGGGACCACCTAGTGCTAAAAATAGATCTAATATCCTGTTCAAAGTGTGAACACGATCTTTCAGCAAGAGTTCATCCTGAGGCGAAGGTAAGTGAACACAGGTACAGGAGGACTAAGGGGTCCAGAAGGACCTAAGAGCCCATGACCAGGCTGCCCAGGGGGCCAGGTGGCCCTTGATCCCAACATCTGACATGAGGTCCCAATACTCCTTCAGTACCAACTGATCCCCTTTCCCCAATGGGGCTTTGTGGACCTTTGAGGACATGAGAGCCAGAATTTTCTTGCAATACTGGAGTCTTAAAACTTGTTATACTTTAATCTTGAATTAAGACATTTGTTCCAAAGTTTGTCCAATAAAAGGAGTAAGGCGGACAAAAGATAAGTTATTGCTTGTTGTAAACAATTCTTGATGATCATGAAAAATTCAGTAATCTGGTAGCAACTTCCTCACAAAGAAGGCTCGTCACTCCAACGTATAATTGGGAGAGTTATTTTTTAAAAAAGAATTTTCTTTTCTAGCCTCACAATCATAACCTACAACAGAGGAAGTCAGATTGTAGAGCTCTACCAAATAAAAGTGCAGCTCCTGTGACAAAGTAAATTGTTTAGTATCTTTTGGTGATAGATTCACATCATTTGGACTAAATGATCAATGGTGTGGTGTATAAAGTTGCGTAATTATTGCTCAATGTGAGACACTCTCACCTCAGAGTTGATTAAGGTAATGGATTCAAATAATGCTCTTATATCAGCTGGAACAGAGGACACTTGGCTTTGATGTGATATATCCTTTATAAAAACATCTAATAATAATTTAATGGTATTAAAACATTTTGGGGGCTGAAGCTGATGAATTTAGATTCAAGAGTCATACTAAATCTTTAGAGTGTCGTGAAACTGTACGTTGTTTGGATTTTATTTCAGGATTATAATTTTTACTAGTGTTCACCCATTGAGTAATGCTTAAGACCTTGGAAAGGGCCAAGTGATGCCTCAGTTGTTTTTATCCATTGTGTCTTATTTATTTCACTAGGTAACTCAGAAATACTGCCATAAATTACCACTTTTTGATGGAATAGGGGTAGATGATGGCAGTTGTTCCTCTATATGTACCAGAATGAATGAGATAGTATTGTACCGCCAAAGTAAAAATAAGAGAGAGAGCCGAGGAGTCTAAGAACAAGATTTGGTAAGCTGGACTAAGATCTTCAATTGGTGACATAGGATCTTTGGTGATGAATTTGTAAATCATTATTCTGTGATCAAATAGATGAGCTGCCAAAAAGCCCCAAAATCAAAATAAAAATCAACTAAAAGTGAAGGAAAAGGTATTTTTAAAAACTAAAAGTAGTGAATATTTATAGGCCTTGACTTAATTCAACTTCTTTCAAAGTCTTAATGGCCTCCACTGGCAATATTTTTAGCTCCCTTAACTTGGTTAGGATGTGGATCAACAGTTTGAATCTCTTTGACAACCTTCCTAGGGCGAGATGGGGAAGGATCCATCTATATCAATTAATTATTAGTTAGGATTTTATGTTTGGGTAAATTTTGGATCAACCGAGAGGCGAACAAAATTAAATGTATTCGCCAAATGTTAAATTTTTACATCCAGAAACTAGGCAAATCAACTGTAATGCTTATCCTTTGCTGTTTGACGTTCAACTCAAATTTTTTTATAAATACTCTCAATATAAGGTTTAATCTTACCTTCAACGTTGCAAACCTGCATCTGTTTGATCTGAAAGTATCAAGATGAATCATATGAACAAAGTTTGCCTTTATCAGTTCTCATGGTTGTTGCCCAAATTAGCTGCTATGCATGCTCAAGCATCGACTTCTCACATGCACCCTGCCTCACTAAAAGCCTTTTCAATATAGATGAAAGAATCGCCCCTGTCAATTATGCAACAGACGCCTAAATATTAAACTTTTAACCCCACTTGTCTCAAGCTTTTAGTTAAAAGTTTTGTATACCAGCTACAAATCTTCTCCTAAAATACAAATGACTCGGGGGTGCTCAACCCTCAGCAGAGACTTTTCTGCACCCCAACCGCTTATCTTTACAGATCACTTATTGATTGGCAATATATTGAATCGCATCCCTCCCTGACCATTTCAAATCAATTCTTTTGTAGCAGGTCCCTGGCACAGTTTGGTTAGCTACAGCCTCATGAGTCACTTCTTAAGCTCAACATCTGATATTGATAATACACAAATCATTTGTGCTGATCGTTAGCAGATTGCACATAAACTTTAGGAAAGTCCTACCATAGCTGCCACCCAACTTTATTGCCACACATGCCCCAAGCGCCTTCTTTGTTCTCCATATATCTTAGAAAATTAACTCTGGCGAAAATATTGTCAACCTAGTTGAGGCTTGAGTAGAGAGATGTTGGAAATTTCCTAATACAGGTAAAGCCTCAACTGATGGATTATAATTTATTTGCTATTATAACTGAAGTCAACTTATTTATTGGTGTCAACATCAGTTTACACTTACTATTTGATGTTTAACTGGGATCAAGGCCCTAAATCATTATTATAATTTACCAAACTATATTATATCAGGATAATTGCTAAAAAAACTAATAATGTTATATTTTAAAGCATTGGCTATTTCCATTATAACGCTGAGTTTATAATTGTGATTCTGAGTAAGTCTCCTCATTAGTGCTTACTGGCCAATGAGATAAAGAAGTCTTTCCAAGACAGCTTAATAACCTTTTTGATATTAAGCCTAAAGTTGTTGTTGAATGGTTGACTGGACCTGATTCATTAGGTAGATTTGATATCACAAGTATTACCTTACATCTAAATTATTATATCTTATGCCAATAATATCAACAATTAAGGACTAAGAAAATTCAAGTACAAATGAAATTTAATATTTGTAGCCTAGAAATTCCACTTATTTAGAGTTTGACTTGATGACCCAGGATTGAGGGCTTTTTTATCATGCCAAAATTAGTTTTTAAAGTCAATCAACCTATAATCAAATTAATTAAAATTAGTGGTACAAACTGCCTTGGCATGTGCTACCGTTGCTCAAGAGGAGAGATAGTTTAGCTATTGTCAGACGCGCCAGAGAAACGCTGTTTTAAAGTAATTGTGTCATTAGGACACTGACCATGGGGCCAAGCTGGTTTACAGCAGGACGCCAAATGTATTGTAGGACTCTAATCACATGCACCGCAAAATGCTGGTTAAGTGGAGGTGCAAATCATGGTGCCATGGGTGTAGATATGGGTAACATTCAACCCTAATAAATTATTGTAATACTTGATAAATAGAAACAATCTTTTGTCACAATAATCTTTTTGGTAGTTTAGAATATAAAAGCTTTTTGTATCTAACACTTCAGTTGTAATAAGTTGAGGAATTACTAGTGATCTGGGAGATCAGGACAGAGATTCTTTGTACAAGTAAACGGCAGGAGAATACAGCAATGAAGTCTTTTATTTAAGGAGTTTTTAAATACTATCACCTTCTGGTCTATTGTCCTCATATAATAGGCGCTCGCAACTCCAACTTTAATCCCAGACAAAGAACCAGACAATCTGAAGTAAGTCAAAACTTTAACAGTTGTGTTTAGGGTTTAACTCCTCTAGTCGCCTCATTCACCACCTTATGCCACGCATTATAACTTACTCTCTACTTGTTTCCTTATGGAAGATAATTTAACCCACATAAATCTGCTACCATTATTGATATTAATCTAGCCTTCAACAAGGAATCGCGATCTACTCCAACTCTGAATATGAACTGTGCCATCGTTTCCTACATTCCTCAATTTAGTTCAGCCCTCCCAAAATGGTATGCACCTAGCCCTCATCACTACCTTTAGTCACCTTTTACTTAGGATAGTACAAACCCTTATTTTATAAATTACTCTTACTCCAAATTCTATATAGAAAAGTTGTTTAGTTCCAAAGACGTAGTTTTATCTATACAATGAGCTTAGAGAGATTAATAGAATATTTAGAATAGTGCATATCTATTAAAGATTTAGGAGTTTACCACTTAGTTGAGATATATGTTAGAGCTAGTTTTTGAACGTCCAACAATACCCTATTTAAGTAGCGCATAAATGGGCCTCATGCTAAAAACCCCATATTATCTAAGCATTATTCTAAATTTATTTGAGGTAGACCAACCTGGGATCATACTGCACTGATTAATGGGAAAATCAAATCTAATGGGGTAAGGATGATAAAACCCATAAAACAACCACGCATGGTTTTCTGATAGGCCAGGAACTCCATGGAACGCCTTGCTATTCGCTATCTCAGTTTAGGGCATTTTTGCACAACGCTAACAAAGTCATAATCGTCCCCTACCCAAAGTTCATATACCAGGATTAAACTCGGGAGGAGTGGTCATTGAATCTATACTCTACCACTGGGGTACCCTCACTTCTAAGCACTATATTTACTTTATATTCTTAACAAGTAGAAACCCCTTTTTTATACAAAATATGTCCTTATTATTGTTTTTATTGGGTGCAAGTAATAACAAATAAAAATTAAAATTGAAGGTTTAGACTAGACTTACTGTTGCCAGCATGGGTCGAAAATTTCAGTGCGCTCAGGAGTAGTCATGTAATGTATAGTTAAAGGCTTTAACACAGTTGTACATACTTGAAACCAGCAGAAAAGTCTAGTATGTTGTGGATTTCAATCAGATTATTTTTTTATATGTTCTGAAACTACAGATTTATATTTGAGCGTGTATGCTGATTTATTTACCTAGTTTTTAATGTTTTTAGACTTCCATATTGGAAGGTACAATCTTTTATTCCGCTATACATCACTTTTCAAAAATTACACTACTTTTCAAAATTTAAGTAATTTAGGAAATTTAATAAACATTTTGAATGTGGCGATAAACATGCTAGGAACCCGCCAAATTAGTACTTAAACCAGTACACAACTCAAACCTTATAGCAACCCTCATGTTGCCTATGTGTGCGTCCACCTGGACCACCCGCTCCCCCAGTTGTGAAGCTTCCAAGGAATATTTTTCTATACTATACACTGATACATTGTGCTCTTTTCAAACTTTACATTGAATGCACCCACCATACCCAACCATGCCTCAACTGAGCGAATGGGTGGAAATAAATAAATTAGATGTCTCACCCAACCCAATCAATACTAGCATTTTAAATTACTGTCATCACAGTAACTTCACATGGAAAAAATAGGGTTCAACCATGCATTAATTTATTCCATATTGGCTGTCAAAGCACGGCAGAAGTGGATTTATATGACAGGTTAGATAACTGTATCAATCACACTGAAAGAACATTTTTCCTTATGGAACAAGCCAAGGATAAAGCAAATTGTAAAGACCTAAAGAAAGAAAAGCTGATCACTTGAGCAAAACTATTTTATTTGATGGTTTGATAATGAGACCTATTGTTGGGATTTTTTCCCATATTCCCAGCCTGCTAGATTACCTGGTATCGCTAGGGAATAAATTCTCTAAGGCGAAGTAATTCAGAAATTGGTTGGCCCGAGTTTTGGAGGAACTACATATGGGGATTTTGGGATATTCGCCTGGTTGTATCCATTGAAATCAATCTGGATGAATACTTAAGATCTCATTGGGTGGAGTTGCCAACAAAATAGCGGCATCTGATAGTGATTAACTATCAGGTGTACCAATTGGGATTGGTCAGGTTGCATCACTGAATGATTTGGAAATGAATAGTAAGTTGTGAGGCGAGTGATGTCACCTGCAACTAGCAAATTGATCTATTGGTGAGTGACCTGCCATAATGGGTAATAAGTCACATTACCTAAGCAGGTCGCTAGCCAAATGTTGTTGAGTCACTTGGATCAAGAGGAAAATGTTAAAGACACATTTTCCAACTCTTTCCGTTTGAGGTCTCAAGGATGTCCAATGATGAAATCCTAGCCAGGATGGGGAAGACCATTGCTGCTGAGACGAGGATGGGTGATTCAATGGCAACGGCTGCCGTTTTATCAAAGAGGTGACAAATGAGGGTTAAATAGCTGAATTCCCCACTATATAATTCCCTAGGATTTACTATAATAAAAAACATTATTATTATCTACAAAAACCAAAGTTTACAGTA
This sequence comes from Massospora cicadina, assembly GCA_022478985.1. Taxonomy (NCBI): domain Eukaryota; kingdom Fungi; phylum Entomophthoromycota; class Entomophthoromycetes; order Entomophthorales; family Entomophthoraceae; genus Massospora; species Massospora cicadina. The sequence goes on along the minus strand of JAKSZP010008125.1, from coordinate 77,305 downwards.
ATATTATCAATACAGTGTATAGTTAGACTATCAGATTCTATTGTGTTGTTTTATCTCAGAGATATTATTGCAGAGGGAAATAATTGGAAGACACTCAGAGAGAAGAGTGAAGATCTAAGAGGGGATCTAGAGAAGAAGAAACCACAATCAGGGATAGCTTCTGACTGTGTGTTGAACTGAGAGAGACTGTCATCGGGGTATCTTAGCAAAGATCAGGTGGACAAGAGCATAGGGAATGAATCCTATGAGTACAACATCACAAGTATTTAATTGAGAATACTGGATGAAGCGTTGGGTTGAAATATAGTTCATACTCAACTATAGATGGTAGTCTCCATACTATTATTGATTAATAATTCATTCTATATAATGCAACGAAGTGCCTGAGGAAACTGAACCTGTGCAGTAAATAGGTTACTGGGTTGCTTGCTGATAACAACCAAAAGAGTAATTATTTACAAGTTGGTGATCACTACAGGGTAGTTGAGTTGAAGAATTTAGAACATGATGTACTATAAAGATGTTTCCAATTTTGGAAATAAGTTACTGAAGGAAGAAACGAAGATAGAATGTGAAGAGGATTACATTCTGTGGCATTCACCCAGCTCAGCAATGGAGCTCTGAGTGAAGCAAAATGAAGATACCTAAGTTCAGGGAAAAGGACTTGCAGCCTAGATATGGAACTATCTTGAGCTGTAAGGAAACCAGTTCCACCGGACATCTACTTGAGATGAAGAGTATCAGAAGGGCCAACTTGGGTTGGAATTGGGCCCACTGGAAATAGTCCCAAGAGTCATTAGAGCCAACTTGAGTTAATAATTGGGTCCTCTGGAAATAGTCCTGAGGAACAGCAGGAACAACTAAGGTTGAAATTGAATTCGCTTTATATAGTCCTGAGGAGTGAGTGTTTAGATGCGACATTGGAAAAAATAGGAAGCAATCAATCCAGAGAATTGGATTGCTATACCAATGAATATATGAAGGCAAAACAGGAAATGATTAATCCAAGGTAGTGGAGAAAATTATTTAATTATAAACACTCAATCACTGGTCAGAAGTTTCAGGAAATGAGTTTATCAATTCAGGAGAATTTGGATGAAGCTAACGAGGCCAGAACGACCTGTGTAATTAAGGATAAGCCACAAAGACTGAAAATCGTTTTTGGGAGAAAAATGATCTGGATAATCTGATGAAACTGTTGGCTAATGAGATATGAGGATCCAAAGCATCAGTTGCCGAAATAAGAGATGAAATTAGGGCTTGTTGAATGAATAACCAGTTGGGCTTAAAGGCCTAATAATTAAGAGTATTGCAAAAGTCAGCAAGTATAGCCTATATGTGAAGAGACAGAGCTGCTGGTCATATAGTGAAAAAGGTCAACATTAAAAGGAAGTATTGAGCCTAAGAGAAAATAGTTGCTTTGTTCCCAGCGGACTTTGAACCATTAAATGGTTATGTCTTGAGATTTTGGTCAAGTTCCAGAAGGGGACCACTGAAACAAATGGTTGGTTAAATCTTAAGAGGAAAAGATTTTGAACCATGATAACTGGTAGGTTTAAGTACCCAAGACCCAGTTTGGATGAAGGGGAAAAAAAGGACCTCTGAGCCTTTTTGTAGGTTACAAGTCCCATTGCAAAAGAAAAATACATAAAAAATATAAAAACATATAAAATATCAATTTTATGGTCTGTGAGTTTTATTCCCAAGAAATGATGAGAAATCCTGATGGCCAAATGGAGGAAATTCCACTCTTAATAAAATGGGACTACCAGCTGGGGTAACCAAAAGTATCAAATTATTGGTTGATTGAGAGCAGCTTGCTGATCTGTCAGAAGGCCAGCAAGAGGAGGTGCTCAAACTATTTAAAAAATATTGGGAAGTTGTTAGCTCAGGAAGACCACAATTTGGGATGCGCACAAGATGTAATCCACAAGGTCGACACTGGGGAAAAGTTACCAATAAGGATGAGACTGATCTGACAACTGAAAGCCGCCAAAGCAGTAGTGAAGGATGAAATCAGAAAACTAGTGAGCATGGGCTTCTAGTTACATCGTCAAGTCCCTGGGCAAGTCCAATTCTGATTGTGAAGATAAAGGATGGATTGAACCAGGTGGTGATTGACTAATGAAGGCTGAACAAAATTATGAAGAAAGATTTGTATCCCCTATCAAGAATTAATGATGTGCTAGATTGTTTAGGAGAAGCCAAGTATTTCTCCAAGATGGATCTGATATTTGGATATTGGCAGATCGACTTGCCAAAGGAAGACCAGTAAAAATGTGCGATTATTACCATGCAGGGGCTATACCAACTGACGAGGATGCCCCAGGGTCTATGCAATGCGCCTGCAACGTTTCAGAGGGCCATGGATGCGATATTAAGCGACTTGAAGTTCTTGTGCGTCCTGGTATACTTGGACGATATAAACATGTTAAGTAGGACGTTTACTGATCACCTCCACCACTTGGAAGAAGTATTTAAGTGACTGTCCGCAGCTAACTTGAAGATCAAGCCAAGGAAGTGCCACTTCTTAAAGAAAAAGTTGGAATGTCTGGGATTTGTAATAAACTCAAGTGGATTGCAGCCGCAAACCCAGAAGATAGCAGCTATAGAGCGTATGGCTGTGCCAAAGAGAGTTAGAGACATCCAATTGTTCCTTGGGATGGTCAGATACTATAGAAGATTTGTTTGGGACTTCGCCTGAATAAATTATCCATTATCCCATTTATTAAAGGATCTGAAAAAAGGATTCATATGGAATGAAGAGGCCCAGGACTCCCTTGATGAGTTGCGCTGGTATTTGATAGATTTCCCAATTCTGAAATATCCAAATTTTGATCAGGAGTTTATCATTAAAACTGATGCTTCGTTGATGGCGATTGCCGCCATACTGAGCCAAGTAGATGAACTTGGGGATGAGCATCCAGTGGCATATGTGAGCTGGACCCTCTCAGCCACTAAGAGGAATTACACAGTGACTGAGCGGGAATGCCTTGCAGTTATTTACGCATGCAAGCAGTTTTGGGTATATGTCCATGGAAAGCACTTAAAGGTGGTAACGGACCACTCTTTGCTGTGTTGGATGCACAATTTAAGAGAGCTGGAAGGACAACTGGCCCAAGGGCGCTTAAGCTCCAGGCTTATGATTATGAGATTGTCCACCAAGTGGGGGCTTCTCATCAGAATGTGGATGGCTTATAGTGGTTGCCAATGGTCCACTTGGTATACCCACAGGCAGATGAGCTAATCCAGAGAATGGTCAAAGGAAAAATCGGGGATGAGCCCCAAGAAATCCAAGGTGCTCTTCAAAAAGCGATGGAAAACACTGAGACTATGGATGGACAAGTATTTAAGATTATTAATGGAAGTCAGTTTTATAAAGCTGTCAGAAAGAGCAGCAAAAGTACAAGCAGCTCACAAGGTTGTTGGGCATGGAGGCCTGAGAAAAACAACCAACAATATTCGCCAGTATTATTATTGAGAATTGATCAACTATGATGTTGCGGAATATCTAGCTTGTTGTGTGGAATGCAAGCTGCACAAATCACATAAGAATACAACTGGATACCAACTGGTCCGCCCTGGATTCGCCTGGCACATGGTGTATATCAACTTGGAGGAACTTCTGACGATGAGCACAGGGGGAGTCAAGTAAATCATAGTTGCCATTGACCATCTGGTGAGATAGGTTGAGATGAAGGCCCTAACCAGAGTAGATGCTACCAGTACTGCGAGGTTCATCCTAGATCAAGTAGTATATTGGCATGGATGTCTGCAGGTCCTGCCTAGCGACAATGGGACCAACTTCACTTCTCATGTGATCCTGAGGTTAAATAAAAAAATGGGGATCCAAGGATTCGTGTCAGAAATACTGGCAGAGATGAATGGACTGGTAGAATAGGTCAATGGAACGCTGGCCACGATGCTGAGAAAGCTAGTTGCAGGGAAAACTTCCGCTTGAGGAACGTACCTGAGTTCAGTGACGTTTGCCTATAATATTAGTCATCATATGGCAACAGGAAAGAAGCCATTTGAACTATTATATGGAAGAAAGGCCACGTTGCCACCAAATTTATATTTGGTGGTGGAACCTATGTTGGGAATGAGTACCGAGCAATACCTGAACCAACTGATGAGTATACTGATTGATATGCAATATCAAGCATTCTATACAATTTTGAAGAAAAGGATACATGTGAAATTGACGGATGACAAAAACTGACCGGCCTTAGAAGAATATTGTATAGGGGAAAGAGTTGCCTATTGCGATACACATGGTTTTTAGACAAACAAACAAATTAGATGAATTGTGGTTGGATTCATTTGAAGTGATCACCAAGATGGCAACCAATGCTTACTCCATCAAGAATACCTTGGATGGAAAAGTTGTGAATTGCGTCCATGCTAAGTATAGAAGCATTGGATTGAGAAAAAAATAAAAGAGTTCCCAAAGGACCAATGAACCATTATGTTGGTCATGTCCTGATGATTAGGTCAAGTCCAAAAAAAGGACCTCTGAACCAATCTAGATAGTTAAGTCTGAAAAAAGGACATCTAAACCATAGAAAACTGGCAGGTTTAAGTACCCAGGACCCAGTTTGGGGGAAAAAGATGGACCGCTGAACTGAAACAAGGTCAAGTCCCATAGTAAAAAAAGAAGAATAAAAAATTGATAAAAGATACTAGAAAAAAAATGATAAACCTCATAGATAAAAAAGATGATATATTTTTATAATTTAGTATTTTTATTGATTATCCTCAGTATGGGGATGATTCCGCCTATGTACCTCTTGGGGGAGGGAGGATAAATTGTAGTAGGAATGAACAGCCCATCAAAATTGGTATGCAATTGGATGCTAGTGAGTGCGAGACCTACATGAAACCACATTCGTTGAGCAGACGCCAAGCCCTGAGAGAAAGCGACTAGGGGAAGGGAAATTAAGATGTCAGAGGAAGCCAATCGTGAAACCCTGGAGCGGGGAGGAAAGCAACAGTATAAAAAGAGGCAATCAGTGAATAACCCTGAGTAATCCTGATACAGCACCAGAGCCGGAAGATTAGTCCTGAGCGCCTGCTGACAGGCTTCATAAAGGACATCAGACATGTGGACCAGCAACAAACAAGGGATTCTTGATGGAGATTGTTAAATCATGCCCCCTATCAATGCCATCAGTGGATAATACCGATGGGAAGCGCTGGAGAAGAGATAGTTGTGCAGAGAGCGGATTGCATCCTGAAAGTGGTGACTACAGGCTTCTCAGAAGCTAAAGCTGAATGAACGGTGGAACCCAGGGAGGCTGGAAGCTTTGTGGACCAACTTCGAAGAACTTGGCCAGCAAAGCGAAGAGCATAAGTGGCAGTATCCAAATCCAGAAGGTTATCAAGATCAGAGAGATTCAGCGCTAAAGTCAAAGCCTCAGTGACTTGGGCCTGGAGTTCAGCATAGGGGAGCTCAAAGTGTATACTGTTACCAATTGAGAGCTCAGAGACCAGAACAGCAGGTTTGTAAAATTGACCAAGTCAGAAGAGGAACTCAAGGAGCAGGTCTGACCCAGAAAGAAATGAACAATCCAGAGCAGCCGGCATAATCTCCAGAGCATCTATGACGATGTTCAGAGCATCAGCAAAAGGAGCCAGATCCAGTAGAGTTTCAAAGTCCAACTCTGGAATTGACGGCAGAGAAAGAGTAAGCTGAGAGTTGTTCAAAATGATAGCCAGTCTGGTTTTGGAGGGATTAGTTACCGTTTCCAGTAATTAAATGGAAGGACTAGCTGCTGGTGCCAGACTAGGCATATGAGTCCTGGAAGGACCATTAAAGAGGTTCCATCGAGCAGCCCAACTCATCTGCTGGAAGAGACGGTGGTCTGGATCAGACAAACTATTGAGGTTCTGCTGGTAGCGCGACTCAGAATTCAATATATGATCTGGATGAGAGGGGGTATGTCAGACTTATATAGAAGTTGACATTATGCAATCTACAATCCATGAAGCTCCAATTTCAGAGAAACTAATCTCAAAATTAATGAGATAAGCTCTCCAAAGGAAGAATTAGGAATGACTTAAGCCAAGAGGTTATATGAGAAATAAAAAGGGTGAATAATAAATAAGCATTCTTAATTGAGCCATGAAATGAACATCAACAGCAAGAGTCTCCTATCAAGGATGAGGAGAAAATCAGGAGATCAAGGACGCTGGGCCAAGAATCCTGAATATGAGTGCGGGTCATATACCCTGATGGGGGAAAACTGGATCTCAGGACTAATATTGTCACAAGTAAATCAATCAGCCTGGCATAATAGTAGATTGTGGGGACCGTGCTCTGAGAAGGCGGTAGCGAGGAGGAAGAGGAAGAATGCCATATGCTGAAGGTCATCCTGAGCAGCGTTGAGTATTGATGAGTGTACTCCGCTTGAACCAATGAAGTATTTGATCAGTTTTCCAAAGCGGTGTTCTCATGCCACGGTCCTTTTCTCACTGGAAATCTAGGCAAGAGGGGGGATGTGTTGGGAATTTTTGCCCATATTCCCAGCCTACTAGATTACCTGGTATCACTATGGGAATTTCCCTAAGGCAAAGTGAATCAGAAATTGGTTGGCCTGAGTTTTGGAGGAACTGCACTTGGGGAATTTTGGGATATTTGCCTGGTCGTATCCATCATGGATCAATCCAAATAGTTACTTAAGATCTCATTGGGAGGAGTTGCCAACGAAATAGGGGCATCTGATAGTGATTAACTATCAGGTGTACCGATTGGGATTGGTCAGGTTTCATCCCTGACTGATTGGAAATGAACGGTAAGTTGTGAGGCGAGTGATGACGCCTGCAACTAGCAAATCAATTGATTGGTGAGTGACCTTCCATAATGGGTAATTAGTCCCATTACCTAAGCAGGTCGCTAGCCAAATATGGTTGGTTTAATTATACTGCGAGGAGAACGTTAGGGGCACTTTTTCCAACTCTTTCCATTTGAGTTCTCAAGGATGTCCAATGACGGAATCCTAGGCAATATGGGGAAGACCATCGCTGCTGAGATGAGGATGGGTGATTCAATGGCAATGGCTGCCGTTTCATCAAAGAGATGTCAAATGAGGGTTAAATAGCTGAATTCCCCACTATATAATTCCCTAGGATTTACTATAAAAAACATTATTTTTATCTACAAAAACCAGAGTTTACAGTAATATTATCAATTCAGTGTATAGTTTGACTATCAGATTCTATTGTGTTGTTCTATCTCAAGGATATTATTGCAGAGGGCAATAATTGGAAGACTCTCAGAGAGAAGAGTAAAGATCTGAGCGGGGATCTAGAGAAGAAGAAACCACAATCAGGGATAGCTTCTGACTGTGTGTTGAACTGAGAGAGACTGTCACCGGGGTATCTTAGCGAAGATCAGGTGGACAAGAGCATAGGTAACGAATCCCTATGAGTACAACTTCACGAGTATTTAATCAGGAATACTGGCCGAACGTTGGGCCAAAATATAGTTCATACTCAACTACAGATAATAGTCTCCATACTATTATCAATTAATAATTCATTTTATACAACGCAACGAAGTTCCTGAGGAAACTAAACCTGTGCAGTAAAAAGGTTACTGGGTTGCTTGCTGATAACAACCAAAAGTGTAAATTTTTACACTTATACTTGTTGTTTAGAACTAATTGATTAAAACTGAAATCGAAAACATGACCCACCATGGCCCATGGTCCAATGGCGGGAACCCAAAGATGATGAATGGAAATCCAAAGAGAACCTGGTGCCTCTGAGCATGAAGCCAGCCCACTCAGCACAAGGATGGTCAACCCAACAAGGAACAAACTCCAAGGGAACTTGGCGGCTATGTCCGCAGCACCCCCAAAGTAGCACCTGACATGTCAGTATTGACCAAAAACAATCAGGCAAAAAAGCCGCTTGAGCCTGGCAGAAGAGAATAGCACTTGCATCATATACTACAAACCCTTACAAAGATAAATTTTTAGCGGAGATAAAGAGAAGGGTGGCCAAGGCAAGAGCTAAAAAGCCCTAACTCGCCCACTCTGGCCACATGGTTCACATTTGTTATGGCCACAAACCCATTGAGCTATACTCCCAGGACTATTTATGCTACATTGAGGTGATAGCAAAGTCCTTCCATGTTGACACCTCCATATGAGAAGTGGTGGACGGCCATAACATCAATGTTGGCTTCTTAAACCCAGAGGATTCAGAAAAAGCCATGGACACCAACATTGTTGTCAAGATTTCAACTCAAAGTGAAGATTTGAGGAATCTGATTTCAAGATTTTACCTGATCTAAAGGTTTGGTCAAAACTTCTCTCATGGATGATCACCAATAAACTTTATTGAAGCCATCTTGATAAAAGGGTCCAGACCTAATATAAGATATATCTAATACTGTTTGAGAGATGTAAACAGAAAGTTACAGAATATATTATTTGGAAATTATATAGATCTTGGCTTGGAAAGTGCTTAGAGATTTTCCCAAGCATAATTCCCTGATCTCCTATTTAATTCTGTTTGAGAGAAAATAAGGATTAAATTCTTTTTTGACGTAGATATTTGCTTTCCACTATTTTATTAGTTAAAAATAGCTAGATACACCATCTATGGAGCTTATACCCTTGTGTGTAAATTTTTATAAAAAAATTATACCATTTTCAATATTCATCGCCTGGGTTTTTGGTTGGCCTGGACTTTATAAAGGGATGGTTGGATTAAATCCCTTTGTCCTGACAAAACTAAAGATCCCTACAAGTTCACCCCACGTTCCCAGAGAAATTATAATTATAATGGACAGTAATGATTCAGCATCAGGCACCTCTCAAATCATGAAGCCACGCAACCCAGTGATTTGATAGTAAATATGAAAGTTACAGAAATGGCATTAACTTGAAATCTTTTATACTCATATCTGGTGGTTAACTCCACTACTTATTTGGAGAAGAATCAAGTCCAAATCTCAGACTTTTCTGAGGACCTCCAAATCCTCCTAACTGGGGTCTTCATCCCCGGAGGTTGTGCAAATAGAAGATGAGACCTTGTGGTACCAGCCCCTATGATGGGGTTTAAACAATAGTTCCTCGCTTGATAAGTATTAGGTTAAGGCAGGATGTTCAGAACACATTTGCGTTAATTAATGCATCCCACCCTGTACCATCTTATAAAGTATCCAGGTTCCATCATCAGGAACTAATTCAGCACCTACAAATTCGGGACTTTGCTTTTTAACTCTTCTATTTTTACCAGTCTGTCACTCTCTTTGGCAGTAAGAATTGAAGCGCCATATTGGAAAATTGGCAACTCATCAATGAGATGCAGAAAATTTACACGTCTTAACGAAGGAATCATGAGCTTCTTATTAGTGGTTCTCTCCAATCAAATAATTCAATAAGAAGTTATCTCTTATAACTATATAGGGAATTTTACAATAGTAGTACAACCCAAGTTAATAACTTTTTTGTCATCTATGAATTAAAGCCTTAGTTTATCTAAAGAGTCAATTTGGGATATTTGAATTGCTCAGGACAATAATCATTCCTCCAGACCACCTGGGAAACCAGATGACGCTGGCCCTCCTGGAATCCCTGGTCGCTATGGCCTTCCCAGATGACAGGGGCCCCCTGGACCTAGTACTGATCCAGAAACCCTCTGAATAACTCCAGTCATTAATTTGACAGGTACAAAATCTCAATGTCCAACTTGGACGCATAGCTCAGGGAGTGCAACTCACTCATGATAGAGTACATCTTTTCTCTGAAGTGTATTTATGTGCTCTTCATGGACGCCTTAGAAAACTTGGCTTCCTTACCAGCCATAGTATGAGGCTTGGAGAAGAGATTGCTTGTCACTGAGCAACATCAAATCGATCTATGAGACATAACTGTCAAGTTTAAAGAATAAATCAGGTTTCAAACTAGCTATTCTCCACAAAAACGGCCATTTGCCGCCCATGAGTAAATAGATCTAGTTATATAAGATGACAATGACCTGCAAAATCAGATGGATGCTTTCCATTACAACGAATATTCATGACATACCATTTTCCCTTAGAGGAAAGAGTGCCCTAGTTGTTATTTCATGTCATTCAGCCTCTTACCCCTCTAATCAACACGTTTAAATCCTCCTTCAAGGAGAATTATGTCCCTGAGGAAAGAAAGCATTTTCTCCTTCTTTTATTGTTAAAAAGTGTAATGGAAGAAGCTACCAATAACTAATAACTCAAACGCATGCCAAATTGCCTCAACCAAGTAGCCCAGGATACCAGTGTACCTCATCTGACGAACTGTCATACCTGGAATGATGCCAAGGCTGCTCTGCTTTAGGGTTTTTAAAATTGAATTAGCACTATCCAAACATAATGGTCATTTATAAGAATCAGTATTAAATGGGGAGAATAAAATAATGAGTTTACTCACCAATTTTATCTAGAGGCCAGGCTTTGGTCTCAGGGAATAATATTACACTGAACAATGCTATCACCACCTCTTATGAGCATTTAAAAATATGCCTAATATTCTACTCTATCTAGAAAATAGTGGAACCCAACCTTACTTCTCTCGTACATATCAAAGAAGCCATTATGCGATACCTGACGATCTGTTCAAATCTACTAGGCCACCCTTACTAAGAATAAGCCTCATCCTCAAGTGTTAGTGGTAATGCCCCCTGACTCACCTACACCTGAGTTATTTTGTAATTACTACAATCAAACAAACCACACCATAATCTACTGCCACAAATTTCTTCATATAGATGCAGCAAAAGCTCATTCAGCATAGGGCAAGAGGCTCCCTATGCTGACAACACTCAATTTTAGACCTTCTAGTACATGATCTGTACATTGGAAAGTTTTGTGTTAGCTGCTCTTGCTGAAATCAAAGTACATCTTTTTATTCAACGAAAAAAGCATTTAGCTTTCTTATCTTTACATTAGTCAAATACTTAATCTTATTCTCACTGTCAGCTCCTCCAGTGAGAGCCAAGTATTAGATGATAAAACATTAACACGCTAAAAAACCCCAAGCTTGGCCATGGCAAAAACCTCCTCTCGCCTCACTAAGATTACCAAAAAGTTTATTACCAGTTCTTTCTCAATTCAGATCTTTGGTATGAGTATAGGTAATCATTTGCAAAGTTAAAGTCTTGGCTATAGTTGATACTGGACTTCCATTTTACGTTATACCCTCCTGACTTATACAAAAAATCAAAATGGCTCCAGACCTGATACATGAAGCTGAATATGGGATGATGAGGAATCAAACTACTAAGGCGGTAAGTTAATATTCTGCCTTACCACTCTAATTCAGATAACTCCTGATTACTGCTCCAGCTTTTGCGTTAGAAAACAATAACTAAGAAAAACTAATTGGAGTACAATTATTGTGGGTTTTCAATTGCATTATTAATCTTAAAGAAATATAGCTCTCACTTTCAGGATATTGATACCATACATATTTAATCTTATAGTCAAAAATAAATGGCCCCAAAAATGTACCTGCCTTTTCAAATATCCCATTTCTATTTGTAAAGTAGAGTATCAAAACTTGGGGTTTAAAAAGTTACCTCCTGAGGCTGTGGATGCCTAGGATGAGTTACCACTGTATGCTTTCAGTCATGTTTTGCCATTTTTTGGGTGAAGCCTCTTATTAGGGATCACGTCTCTACTGTCTAGTTATTATTGAATACCAAATTATGCTAGCCATAAACTTGAGTTGAGCTAATTTAAAGCATCAGGGATAATCCTTAATAGATCTAATGATATTTTGACTGTCAGCAATTTACACCAAGGATAATCAATTAATAGCTATTGGGTATTGAAGAACACCTGCAAATGAAGCTGAGGATGTTAAAATTATATTATTAATTTCGGTTCACAGTAAAATGCCAGTTTGATGCTGAGACCCAATCATATATTTATTTAAGGATTACTGGTGATTAAAAGTCAAAATAATCCAATCATTATTCATTTTTGGATTTACCAGCAACTTACACTGAAGATAAGCATATTGCCAGCTTTAATGCTGAGGGTTTAAATATAAGAGCAAGTGATAATGACTTCTCCACCTAAGAATGTTCCCAGTAACAACAATTAATAATTTAAATGATCTAAAAGTCTAAAACTAGTAGGGGTTTCTGATAACAATTTATGTTTAAACAATCATTGGCGACTAAAGCAGAGAAAATTTGATCAATCATTTATTATTATTTACAAAATTTTTACCATGTTATAGGCAACTAATGCCTAGAGATTCATTAGTGTAAGCATTCACTTGCTATCTATCCCTTAAGATCTTACCTCCTGCTTACCCTAAATCATTTCTCTTAGCTCCGTTTTAACCTTTAGGTACTATAAATCCTTTAAGGCTTTATCCTAAGATACTATCATTTACCATATACTATATCTACTAAAATTTAACATATTTAATCACCTTTCTAACAAAGGTTAAGGTTGTGAACCTAAGGGAAGCGATGGCCCCCTCTATAAGGCAGTGCGATGTAATAAGCATACTGCACCTGCACATAGTTATAATTCTGAGCTGGCACCAAGAAAGTAACCCACCTAGCCAGAATTCCAACAAGGGGTGCTCACTACAGGGGGCCCCTGTACACCCCCAAAGATTTTAATATATACCTTGAATAAGTAAACGTTTCTACCTGTGCTGGGCAAGCTCCCAAGGAGCTTTACAACATTTTGGGGCCACAATCTCTTGAAAAAATCTGAATTCTCCTATTATTAGGTTAAGTTCTTTGTAATGTGGAGAAGAGGGAACTTTGAACCCAGTAGGAGGTTAAGTCCTACTCAATTAAACAAGTGAACCTCCAAACCTATAATGGAGGTAATTCAACTCTCTGCTGTCCGACCTGACATCTGCTTAGTTGCTGAGCCCCTTCAGGCGCGCCAACCGCTTCAGGCCAACATGAGCCCTTTTTATTGCTGGCAATCAATGCCAATGTTTTTTCATAGACTTCTGCATTAACTTTCAAGTGGTCAAGCCTAGGATAACTACCATGAGCTTCCAAATCAGCTGTCAAGAGATCAGGCTTAGTATGAACCAATGGAATAAAACCTCAAGACCAGGCACTGAAAGTGTAAGATGCTAAAATAATCCAAACGCATCTCAATCCCATTTTAGGATTGGTATGCTTTTTTCCAGGATGTTCTGATCTTGATCTAAACTTTTGGGGACAATAAACGATATTTTTTCTATATTCTGATCAACAGGTGACTAATGCCAAGGATGGATCAAAATTTTATATTTTTGAACCGTGCCCCTCATTGAATTGAGTGGACTAATTCAATAGGTATTGGCAACTCAATGCTGAGGATAACCAAAAACTGTTTTTTCTGGACCCAATGCTATGATCTTTGAAATAGGCAGGCAATAAGTTTCCCTCTGACGGCTATATTCCTATTGGCAATTGATGCTGAAAATTTTAAAGACCCCCTCGCTCTTAGATGAAGACGTCTTGGCTCTTGACCCTAGCCAAGGCTTGAAGTGGTTCTGTCAAGATATTCCTTGTTCCAGGTGAAGACTCTTACTAGGTATTGCATCTCATTGATATTTATTTATCAATGAATGCCAAATTATGCTACTCAATAAAATAAAGTGAGCTAATTCAAAGCATCAGGAATAATCACAAATAGATTTAATGATATTTTGATCGCCAGAAATTTATGCTGAGGATAATCAATTAATAAAATTACCTATGGGTAAAATTTCTACCAGAAATTGAAGCCAAGGATGTCAGAAAAATTGTATAAATTAGAGTTCATGGTGGAATGCCAGTTTGACGCCAAGGTCCAATTCTATGTTCCTTTCAGGATCATTGGCGAATAAATGCCAAGGACAATTTATTTATTGACTGTTTAAGTTTTTACCAGTGACATATGCCAAGTAAAATCCTACTGCCAGCTCTAACACTTATGTTCTAATTTAAGAGCAAGCGATGATAATTCTGAAGCCTAGTATCGTTCCCAATAAAATTACTTAAATTTCAAATGATCTAAAATTCTAAAGTGGTGGGGGATTAATACTAATAGTGATTTGAGTCTAAACAAACACTGGAAATTAGAGCTTAGGATAATCAATCATTTATCTAATTATAATGATTATTAAAAAATCAATATTAAGTTATAGGCAATCGTTCCTAAGAGTTTTAATAAGATATGCATTTACTTGCTATTTATCCCTTAGTGTATTAGCTCCTGGTTATCCTGATTCATCTCTCCTGACCCTTTTAGCTTTTAAGTATTATAAATATTTTGAGGCTTTTATACTAATAAATTATCAAATAAATCATATTCTCCACTAAGATTTAAATATTTAATCCCTTCTTCAACAATTGTTAAGATTGTGAATTTAAAGGAAACTTTGGTCCTTTCTCTATTAGGCAATATGACATACTAGGAATACCGCATCTGCATATTATTGGAACATTTAGGCTGTCACTAAGAAAGCAACCCACATAACCAGAATTAAGACTTCCACCAAACCATAAATATACCACCTGCTCTCAATTTATCGTGGATTCTTTCATTTATATTCACATTCTTTCTAATTTAAGTATCAGAGTAATATGGACATCCTGTCCTTCTATAAAAGAGGTGGTATTTTGTCCTGGAATTTTAGACCCTGTTTATGGAATCTATTTCCTTTTTATTAAGAAATTTAATGAATCAGACCCTCCAAGCTATACAAAATGCTCTTTGCCTAGGTAAACCCTGTAAAAAAATGGCGCAATTATTTTGTTACAGAACTGGAGTGTTTGGCGGTACTAGTGACAATTAAGCATCTCTGACCTTATTTATTTAAAACAATTTTACCATAATTACCAATTTTTTATGTTGTGATGACTTCAACAGATAAAGGATCCTTATTAGAGTCAGTTCAATGGTATATAAGCCTTAAAACTATGAAATTTAAGTTTGTACATTGTCCAGGACCTATACATCAAATGTGGATTTATTATTTAGGTTGCCCATACTAACTTTAACCAACCCTTAGGAAAATCAAATTCACGATACTTTTTTTAGTACTAGATGGTCAAATTTACGATACTTTAATCCAACCTTATTTTAGAAAAATGAGTTCCAACTATCAAACAAGATTTATCAAAAAAAGGTTGGCAAATATCAATATTAAAAACTGTACCCTAAACAAACTCAAATCTGAAAAAAATTTTACCCTACATCTATACTTCAGCTCACACAGATGTTATACTAGAGGGCATCTGCAAGTGGACTGCAACAGAACCTGGAAAACTCACTAGTGGCTCAAGAACCCAATGTTACTGGTAAGAGATGCTTTTCTCAATTTAAAATATGTTAAGTCTTGTCTGGTATGTAAAAGTCAGGCTTAACTAACCCCAACCACAACATCCAGTGGTTTGCCCCTATGAACCTTTTTATAAATATAAGTATTAATAATGTGGGTCCACTCAAGATTTTAATCCCTTACCATCATGCAACCAAAGAAATGGTAAGCAAATGAGAAGTACATCAACATCAACCCTCAAGAAAATAGCCCAAATGATCTCTACATTAGATGCAATATCTACTTAGTGCAATTCTTGCCTATTGAATAAGTTACCATTGGTTTATAAAGATGTCTTACTTCCAAGATCTTAACGGAAGAAATCTCAACTTTACTCTAAAGTGTAAGCTGCGTAAAATCAAGCTTCCTCAAATCCCCAGAAGTTACATTGAGAATTATTACTAATAAGATTATTCAAAGATTCAGGCATTTGGCTCCCTAATTTTTCAAAAATAAATACTAGAGAGACAAATAAGTTTAACAATAAGCATGATCCTCTGTATATCTTCCAACTAGGTGGTTAAGTACTATTCATCATCATTGACATGCTGGACGCAATAGCAAATTAGAGAACGACTGTTCAGGACACTACAAAGCTTTTAAACAAGGAAATGAACACTCTATTGTGGAGGTCACACAGGGGATGGTGATAAACCAAGTACATAGTCGGTTTCTCTAGCCCTTCTCCCCCTATGCCAAGATTTAGAACGGGGCGTTGTTGGGATTCCATCTTGAAGGTAAGAGTTGAGTAAATCTGATGTCAGAGTTTTACCTGTCCTAAAGGTTTGTCAAAACTTCTATAGGACTTGATCCCCAATTAGCTTTATTGAAGCCGCCTGATATTGGGGTCTAAGCACATAAATTTAAAAAAGCGCTTAAATGCTTTTTGAAAGAAGTAACTAGAATGTCACAGAATATTTGATTGCAAATTAAGCAGATATTGTCTAGTATACACTTGGAGATTTCCTGAAAATAATTCCCTGATTACATATATAGTTCTATTTGAGAAAAAATAAAGCTTACATTTTAAGCCATAATTTGGCTTTCCACTATTCTATTAGTGAAGTTATATCTGGATACGCCACTCCTGGATCTTTTACCATTGATTTAAGACTTTTATAAAAAATATCCTTTCAATTATCCATCACATGGGACTTCAGTTGCCCTGGATATTATAAAGGGATGGTTGGATAACCCCCCTTCATCTTGACAATTGTCATGCTGCGTGTGTCCCTACATATTACCAGAACCAGGTAAAACTTCAAGAAGATCCCATGGGTTGACCAACATGAATCTGCTGGCTAAAATCTACCTATAATGCAGGTGAATAGTTTTGTTGCATTATTACAAAATTTTGTTCTTAAATAATTTTTCTGCTTTGATTTCAAATCTGATGTTAGCATTTCTCTGCAAGCTACAGTTTATTGCAATTTGTTTATAAAAATTTTACGTTAATGTAAAAAGTTTGAACATTTTAGCATTTATCTCAGCTTACAAATTTAGGATACTATCTTAATCATCTTCGTGATGATTATATAAGTCATTTAAACACAAAAAAATGCAATGGAGTACAATTATGTATATAAATTTAAAATGCAAAAGAATAAAATTACTTATCCTGAGCATAAATATGACAAAAACCACTGCTAAATACATAAAATCTTCTTGACTATAGCATTGATATATACATATAGATGGAGGATGTTAATTAATGCATCAATGTGAAATAGAGGGCATGCAAAACTCATATAGGCAAAAGATACCACTTTTAGCTCAAGCGTTTGTGGACTTGCACAAGACAGTCTCATTTGAAGCTCCAGAACTAGTCTGCCATCATATGTGTCCCATATCCCTTGATAACGCTCTTCTATTGTCTTCAAGTCTTGATGGAAGCGTATCCCCTGCTTATTGCTAACATCCCCAAGGTTTTTAAAAATTAAACAAGATGGCTATTCAGAAAGTTCATCTTATTACTCATGTTGCATCCAAGGTCGCAAAATGCTTTTAGCCTCCTTTGAACCAGAAGTACATAGTTTTTTGCCTTCTTGTTACTAAAGAAGTTGTTAATAACTGCTACAAAAAACATCCATGCTGCTCTCTCCTTTTGATTCATCTTGGAAAACTCCTTGTCACATATAAGGGATTAAATTTGAGGAGCTTCAAACATACCTGCTTTTATTTTGTCAAATGGCAGACCAGAAAAATCAGAAACAATGTGTTAAAAACATTCATTTAGAGTATCCAGAGTCTTTACAACTTGCATCATCAAGCAATCTTGATATGAAGTGGGGAAAGATGATTATGTCTCAGTTGTTTTGCATGAAACCTAGAGCATGCACAGAAAAATTGACTTCATGTTTAGGAATCACCAGTGCTAAAATTTATAGAAACAGTTGAAAAATATTATACAACAGACAGCTATTTTGTTCACTGTGTAATCAATGAAGCTTTCTCTCCATCAAGAATTTATGTAATTTTTCCCAGTCCTGTCAGTGGACTTTTGAATGACAGTGTATTAAGATCTGACCAATGGGCTTGTGTCACCTAACATCTTTTATTATGAAGCCAGCGGTAGCCCATAACATAGAAATTATACCACATGTCACAGTTATCAGATCCTGTTATGAGATCTTCTTTATTGATCCCAATCAGCAAGGCATTGTTACTTGTGGTGCAACGCCCTGGGTCAAATTTACAAAATTTATACCATGAGAAAAGATATTATTGACCAATAATCAGCCACCCTTTGGTACAGAAGAGACTTTGTGCAGTGGAAGCAGAAATCCCTCAACTAACCCAATGGACTCCAGTAAAGGAGTGTCTCCAGACGCCCTCCATAAAGCAGTTGAAAACACACAATTAACCGTGCAACAGTACTCCCTTGAAGCTATAGCCCTTCTCCCAGTAGGGAACCCTCCATTCTACTCCACCACTACCAGCGTAAACCAAGTGCAAGCCCTTAAACCCCTCTCTAGTTCCAGTTGATTCCAACCTGGCGGAAAAAACCACGGCTGATTTCCACTATCAATTTAGACAGAGTGTTGGGACTGAGGGAGATCTGAAGGTGGGTCCTTTGAAGCTTGCTGAGGTAGACAGGCGAAAGTGGACTTAACCTTAACAATAGATTCAGAGGTCCTAATAGTTAATAATTAGGGACTTAACCACACTGGTTCAGAGGTCCCAAAAACAAGAGAGTAAACTTTACAATGAGCTAATTAAAGGGTAAAAGTGTAAAAGTTATTTTATTAATGAAATAATCAGCACCTTAAATAGTGCTAAGAAGAGAAAAGATAAGATAATGGATATAAGGAATGATCGGCAGATACCCTGGTGGAATTGGGAATAGATTAGGAAATATTATCCTAAATCTTTTAGAGGATAAAGGGAAGTAGGTAACAGATAAAGTACTCATAAGATAAGGTGAAGTTTGAGATAAGATAACATTGAAATAAGGGATTTGTTCCCTCCAGGGTAGAATATTAGTTATAGAGTTTATCAGCCAGGATTATCAATTAGTGGAGCAGTTTGATAATTTATCTCAAGTTTATCCAATATTAATTGAATTTGGACGATGCTAAAAATTTGAAGTTAATAATGATTTTGGGCTTTAGACCCAACAAAGCATCAATTGGTAGATTAATAGTAGTATATATAGGTTGATATTGCCCAAAATAAGTAACAAGTTCAAAGCCACAAGTTGAGGCTTCATTTACACTGTTGAGAGTCCCGACACAGAGCTACCCATAATTTTCAGGCAATGAATGCCATCACTGACAGAGTACACCTGGAGCACCCCCACTCAAGGCAGACCTCCCAACCCAGCATGCACAATCAACTTCTCATATTACATCTTAGAACTATTTCTTGGTACTGGAAGAGGTGGATATGAATTTGGCTAGCTCATATGGAGACCCAATGGAGGAGACTGAGGAGCACATGTGGGGCCATCTCAATTAAGAAGTAAGGGTGATATACTTAGGTGGCTCACCAAATCCTTAACCCTTTTAACCAAGAGGTGAGTTTACCCCCTCGCCGCTCTATTAAATTGTCATTAAAAGCCAAGATCAGATAATTTATTTGAGCCACCTTAAAAGTGTGGTTATAAGCGTTGGTAACTTATTTAAATGAAAGGGGCAACCTATGATGACCCACAGGGAACTTTAACTCTACAGTCCATATATGCCATGCACTGCAAGATTATAAGCAGAGACCCGCCTACTCTGAACCCTATTGTAGGCTCTCATATATTACAGCTGTCCAGGAGCTCCACTTCCCCCTCAGAGATAGAATCATTGAATGAACAGTTTGGAGGTAACCCTTTTTAGAAAAATTATGCAGCCCTCATTATCCTGAATCCCTGAGTGAAAGCTCACCACTTTATAAACATCTAGACAACCACCTAATTTTGGCTAAGTTGTCCAGCCTTGATTTCTCTTTCTTCCCCATAAGCATCTAATGCTGAATGCAGGCCAAGAGCAGGACTGACAGCTGGAGAAACTCACACGCTTACATCTCCCCACAACACGGTGCTTATGGCGATTTAACACCACTTAGTCTTGTATGGGACAACATTCCCCATACAGTCAAAATTGGTGGGCCTCCGCATGGTTTTATAAATTTTGCTGGACCAGCGTAGTTAATGATACTCTTCCCATTACAGTATCCTGCTTTGGTTGCATGAATCAGTTCCAGTATAAAGAGTGAAAGTTCATATCAGCGTCCCAGGTTGACATGATCTCAATCAGTCCCATGCTGGTTACTGAGTCTCTGCTCCCACGGCGTGTGTTATCACCAGTAGTGACCATAGATCCTTATTGTTAATATTCATGACCACCCTAAGACTATCACCCCACTTTTGGCCTAAGATTTCCTCAGCAACCCTGAACAATCACGTCACACACAAAAAACTTAATAAAGTTATCCGCAAAACTGGTATCCACCACATCACCCCATTTGTGAACCCCCTCAAGATAAATGGGTGGACACATAGCTGGGGATCTTGAGAGTTGCCTATGACTGCACAGAAGCCTATATGACCATGACTTACACCAAGGTCAGACAAGCTAAAGTTAGTTCAGGAACCTGGAAGAACATTGCCAAACTAAATCTTCCCCAATAATTAAAAGTGTGGGGATCGACTTATGAGGCGTACAGCTTTAAACTATTTACCCAATAAGAATTGCAATTTTCACATCTCGCAATGATACACACAAATGGAACGCCCCCTCCCCCGCTTCATCTACCAAAAACAGAAGCCCTGCTTGAAGGTGCAGGAAATTGCAACCTTAAAGGTGAAAGGCAAATATAACCACAAACAAGGAGGATGTCAACACTGAGAGACATCAATGCTACACATCCATGTTACAGGCCTCTATGATGAACCCAGTAGGTTTTGCGTTATTACCAAATGGGCTCCAGCAATTCTGGCTGACCTTTCAGCGGGCCACAAACTTTTTTTACCTCTCACACAGCATGGAATGCTGGGAATTCTCCTTGACACCCCACATTTAAAGGCCCAAGAATAAACAGTATATTTTTTGAACTGTATCTAACAGAACCCATAGTGATCACTAAAGGACCTCTAACTCATTTTCTCAGCCCTCATGGAAAAAAGGGATACTGATCGACTTGAGGAGCTTGATCATGGTTCTCATATATATAAGAAAGCGAGTTTAAAGGCCCTATCAAACGGCGGGAAATTTCTATTTTAAAATATGACCATTACTTTTTTATCAAACTCCTAAAAAACAACAGACAAAAATGGATTGCATCCCGCTTCAACTTAGCTCTGCATGGGTTCACACTAGGGCAATTGCTATTGAACAACTACACCAAGCTCCTCACAACTCTCTCCACCAAGTCTTCCCAAACCCAAAGTTTTTGAGGCGCTGCTTGCAATTAAAAAAAGTATACGGTCAGTAATTGTCACTAACTCAACGCCTCCCTGGTCCTCCACTACATCCCGCCTCAGGCTAGAAGGTGGATTTTGAGCTCTTTGAGTAGCTGCACACAATATTAATGGCCCCAACGGGCTTTACAGTGGAAGTTCAGCTTGAAAATTGCTCATCTAGGAGGCCTTGACCTCAATACTGTTTAAATATAGCCCTCAACCCCTCCTGGCCTTACTCCATGAACAACTCATGGGTATTTAAGCGTCTAAAGCCCCCCATCTGAGCCATAGTATTCGCCAATGATACAGCAGTAACAGTCAGATATAAAAACATTGACCTCACCATTGACGCCTTGATTGCTATCCTAAGGCGTACAATGAAAAATTAAACTCAACAAAAATCACTATAATACAAGTCATTACCCCCCTTTACTACTCTATTCCTCAAACCCACCCATGAAAACTTTTATCACTTAGAAGCCCACACTAAATCCCAAGGGGTCGCAATCAAGGATAACGAGGATCAGATACTAGAAGCATTTAAATTCCCATGTAGCTGGCTAGAGCTGGCGGTATATCAGTCCCAGGGACAGCCTTGATGGTGAATGTATTTCAGCTTTCAAAGGTATGGCTCCTCACCCATGTATGTCTTCTCATGGACAGTTTCTACTCATTACTATGTGATATTCACTGCTGGATATGGGGATCCAACTAACCTCCCACCACTCTGTCAACAAATTATGACTTTGAGATAAAGTGTCCTGGGACTTCTGGACATGAGGACCCAGCCGCCTCAATATCAATAGGTTCCTAAAGCTCATCACCTTCTGGATGCGACCCAATGCCACAGTGGGCTCAAACCCACGCCAGCCATTGGCGACCTTTTTATTACTCCTTTGAGCCTTGCCAACAGCTGTTGGGGAATGGCTAACAAACCACTTGGCCCACTTCATTAAACTGTCCTCAAGCTCATCCTTGAGAAGGCTCTCAGCCCAGAAAGTGTGCAGGCGCATAAGCTTATCACGGTTTCCCATACCAAAGGTGGCCCTGACCTCATACTCTGCCACCAAACACGAGTCCATAGATAAGGATTGTCACTCCTGCCTCAACCCTTTGGAGTAACCCCTCAGTATATCCTCGCCTCCTCAAACTTATGCCCTATGTTAATGAAATCTCAAGAGGCACTGCAACGTTAACCACCCAGTTTTTTCAGAAATTTTTTTGGGAAGCGTTGTAATGAGCTATTTACTGCTTGTAAAAACAGGAGTAAATACTGGACCACTTTCCTGAACAATATCTGCCCATAATACTGAGCCAATCAACACCCACATGCTCCAATTCAATACATGGCCCACATCGTCACATTTTGGAAAAAATCTATGAACTCTTCAAAAATCAACCCTGGCTTGGGCACCAAGTTCGTTTATTATGTTTGACTACTAGCTCCCCGACTAACCTTGATTCCTTTGAATTCTGACGTTTGGCGTAACATTATTGATTACCATAATTTGTAATTCTGCGCCGCTTTTGATTCTCAATTTGTGTTCTTTACCACACATTTTTACCCATTTTCAGGTCACTTTGATATGGCCCTGAAAATTTCTGCCACGTTGCCAACCGCCAGGTGATCTGTAAAATTTGAATGATCAGCTCTGGTAGATTATCCCCCTCCATTTCTGACCCTATATGTAAGTGTTTGTGAGCGCCGCGTCCGTTTGGATTGAGGGGGTATTTTCTTTCCATCCAAGAAGGGCCCAGAAGGCTGGCGGCCCCCTTGTCTCCCAGGAAGACCTCGCCCATGTGGTGGACGAGTGGTGGGTCACGGCCTACCCTTTAAGGACCCTGCCCCAACCACAGTTTTTACATTCAAATAATTAATGGGTGAGTTGAGGGAACCTATACAAGTTGGCAATGAGTTGGCATTCACTTGGGACAAAGGGGCCAAATACAATTAACAGTGGCTAATCTTTGGCTTTAATATTTGACATTTGCATGGGACCATCTAGTACTAAAAAATATTTAACAATTGCAAAATATTGGTAATAAAGCCTAATGAGTGTGTACTTCCAGCGGTAAAAGTGGTTAATGTCAAAGATTTTGATAATTTTCATCAATTGCATTGGACAATCATTGAATGTAGCCATCAGTTTGGATCCCACTTTTAAATTATTGAGAACAAGGCATGATGGGTGCATACCTTTGATGACAAAAGTGTTCAAGTTAAAAAATTTGTCAAACTTGCCAATGGCATTGGGCCTTCATCAAAAGTTGCAATCAGTTTGTGACCTTTCCCAAAAATATCAGAATCCTCATCTAATTAATCCCGCTAAGTCAAAAATACGTCAAAGTGATCGGGTGCCAGCAGGTTGGGTGCACCAAACCTATCCTTAACCTCTTGGGACCGCCCCTAAAGGGGTGGTCTTGGGATGTTCCCATCGCCTGTTGGATGAGACACCATCACACCGATCATCAGAACTGGGAAAATCTGCAAATTGGGCGTCTGTAAATGAACTGACAGTAACTCAGCACATCACTGATAACTTTGAAGCTAGGTCAAACTAGTTCATTTATTTTCCTCATTTGAAGTTTTCAAAGTTTGCAAATCTTGAGGATCCCAATTTTGATCTTTTTAAGCTATTTCTAAAATCAATAGTCTATTTAAGCAGTCATAACACACTGAGAAAATTAATGGTTGATTTTCTATCTTTTATACAATAAAATTTCTGCACCCTAAAATTCAATTTTTTCATATGACGAAATTCAAACCTCCCATTCCAATTCCACTTTTCCCAGTTTTCAATCTCAAGGCCTGGGGCCATGACAACCAGGTTCGTTGCTGGGTTCTTATTTACAATCACGACCTTTTGGCGCATTCTAGTGAAATCTCTCACAGATTAATCTATTGTCATTTAAGCAGCAGCGCCTCTGGCATTCAGGCTTGCCTTTTGGTGTTTTTACATCCAGACTTGCAGGCCAGTCTAAACTTTATCTGCCGCTATCATGATATAATAAAACATTCTTTGTTTCCTTCCATTTCCGCCCTCCCCAGTGAGATGGGTGCAGAAGTGGTCATCATCTACCAGAGAAAATGTACAGTTGGTATTATGCTTTCTATTGTTTGTCTTCCTGATCACCAATTTTGTAGGCTTAGCCAGATGGTTTTGAAGGATTTCGCTATGGCTGCACATCCCTAGTGCCCTCAAATTTTTAATCTGTTCCCCCTCACAATGGGATCTTCATGCTTGAAGCCACAGATAAAGTTTTGGCCTACTTCAGATGAGCTGGTTCTTCGTCTGAGATAAATTAGAGTTTCGAGCACCTTTTGTATGGAGACAATAGACCATATGGTGACAGTAGTTAAGATATAAACCCTTAGAAATGACACTTTGAGGCTGTATTCTTCTGTCGTTTACTTGTACAATGGCTCACTGCCTGATCTTCCTGATCCCAATTAATTCCTCAACTTAAAACAACAATAAAAATTAAATGCAAAAAGCTTGCATATTGAGCTATTTACTTGTGTTGCTAAAAATTGTTTTTTATTTGTATGTAATTAGGAAGATTTTATAGGGTGAGGACCTGGAAGAGGCTGGTGGGCCAGGGGGCCCACCCCCTCGCACCTAAGGTGCGATGGGGGAAACCTTCACTCTAGGGACGCTGAATATCGCCAGACTCAAGGCCTCCCTGTCCCGGGCTAGGAAACTGAGTTTTTTACAAAATAATTTACCCGTGGATATCCTGGCCATCCAGGAAACCCACTGTCCATGAGGTTCTGAGGATGCTTGGAAAACAATGCTCCTACCATCCCTATCCTTTTGGTCGCAGCACTGTGGGGTGCTAATCTAGAAAAACAATTCTTTCAAATTTACATCTTCAGAAACATTCCTAAATGACCGAGTGCTCGTTGTCACCTTCTCATGGGCTGATGTTGCACACACAATCGTCAACATTTACGCCCCAAACGGTGCACAAGAGCGTCAGGAATTTTTCTCGTTGGTCAAATCCCTCCCACTACCCCCCAATTCTTTCCTAATCGGCGACATGAACTGTTGGCTAACCTCACCAACGGACCGGTGGCTGCCCTCACCCCACGCCCCACAGGGTCACGTAGAACTACGCGTTCTAAAAGCCACCCTTGGGTTAATGGATGCACTGCTGCGACATGCCCCACTGCTCGAAAACATGACGCGTCCCCACATCCACAACGGCCAATTAAGGTCCATGACCTGCATTGACCTTATTCTAGCGCCAGCGAAATTCCAACCCCACATCTCCCACTTCAAAACAATGAAAATGGAATTCTCCGACCACCAACTGGTCTCGATAACATACCACTTACCCGTCACAGTTGCAAAGGCCCCACATTGGTGCAAAATCTGCCCCCCAGAGCTTGCGTCGCCAGGATTTTCCACGTGGGTGGAAGAGGCAACTTTGGCAAAATCGTTTGTTGCACCATTTTGCGCGGACCCCATTTCCACATGGGCAACTTTCAAAAAAGACACCATCCACCACTATTGCCATCTCTCATCCAGACGCTCAAGAGCCACATCAGCGGTTATATCGCGCGCGCTGGCGGAATTGGCCCACTTGGAGTCCAACATTCCAGCCTCAGGATATAGCCCTGCATGGGGCCAGAAGTGGGCGGAGGCAGCAGCCCACCTCAACGCACTTGAAAGGCAACACAAACATCGGGTTTGTGTCCAATACAGGGCCACACGCATCACTAAAGGCGACAAGTGCACCGCATACTTCTTCAAAAAATTTTTGCACCACGCCAGAGCGTGGCCTGCACACAGGTGCGAAGATCGGATAATTCTATCATGGACACACCAGCCGAAGTGGCAATCAAAATGCAAAGATATTACTCTGAGTTATACTGAGCTGAACCAATTCAGCCAGCCGAAATGGCGGAGTTTCTTGACAGAGCTCATATCCGCACCATTTTCTGATACCCAGAAATAATGAATTTAATTACTCCAAACGAATTATGGACTACCATTCGCGGTGCGCCAAACTGAAAAAACCCAGGCCCAGATGGCATTCCATATGAGTTCTACAAAAAATATTTTAAATACATATCCCCATTGCTGCTAGCCTCACTCAACCAAAGCCTGTTGGAAACGTGCCTTCTACCAGGAGGACATGAGGCTTTTACAGTCACACTCTTCAAGAAAGGGGATAGGCTAGACTTAGCCAACTGGCGCCCCATTTCTCTAACAAACACAGACACCAAAATTTTAACAAAAATCATGGCTAACCGTTTAGGGACTGTAGCATCTGCCACCATCTCTCCAGAACAATTTGGTTTCATCCCCAGAAGGTCTATTTGGGATAACGTGCACTCTGTGGCTAATGTGTGTCAGTCCACAGCCTCTGGGGCACTTGTATCCTTGGACCAACAAAAGGCCTATGATAGAGTAAACTGGGAATACCTTAGGGCCTGCCTCCAACAATTCCGCCTACCTCCCCGCTTCATTAACTGGGTGATGCTGCTCACGGAATCTGCAACAATGGCTGTGCGCGGCCCAGGTTTCCTAACGGAAGTAGTCCATCCTCAAAGGGGCCTGCGACAAGGGGACCCCCTGAGCCCACTCTTATACAACTTCAGCCTTGACCCACTACTGCGAAATGTGAATGCCCAACTCACTGGGGTCCATGTGCCAGGCCAAACCCCAGTCAAGATGATGGCATTTGCAGATGATTGCGCGGTGGGGGTGTCTAATAATCAAGATGCACGCGTGCTTGAAGCCCTCATCCAGGAATATTCCCGGGTAAGCAACGTGGCAATGAACGCCTCCAAAACCGAAATCATCCTCCTTGGTCGGTTTCAGAACTGCTGGGCCCCAGCAAGTAGTTCCCAACCCAGCCCAGCTGCTCGCCCAAGTCCACGCCTTACTAACTCAAAACACACCGCTCCACTGGTGCTCCCCTTTGTGCCGCGACCTACCATAGGACCGGTACGCCATCTGGGCGTGTGGTTGGAGGCAGGAGGATACGCGTCAGCAGTAATGGAGGGCCATATACTGGACAACGTGACGAAGCGAATCGCCTCTCTCAGAGCCCACCCTACTACCCTCACTGGCAGGGTTGTTCTTGCCAACTCTATGCTCCTATCCATAGTCTGGTTTGGAGCCCACGCCATCCCCTTCTCCCCAAGCTTCTTCAAATCCCTGTATGCTTTGCTACAAGGTTGGCTTTGGTCAGGCCGCCCTCCACCAGTACGGCTAGAGGTCATGTTTGGCCCTCATCATCATGGTGGCATGGGCCTACTTGACTTCAAAGCCCATGCCGCCAAGATCCTAGGCACCTGGATTGCGGCCGTCACTGCTCCTACACTCCCATCCCAACACTGGTCCCGCGCAGCCCGCTCCAACTTCTCCCGAGCCTTGGGCCTCAACAATCCATCAAACCCCCACTCCCTGATGAAATACCTCGCATCACACACATCAGCCACAGGTCCTCACGGGACCAAAACCCACTACAAACGAATCCTACTCTCCATGTGAAGCGCAGAGTGGAGAATTCATATTAGTGGACATACAACCCGAAGAGGCCGCCCCTCTCCTCAGTTCACACAAGAGGTACAGGGGCTACCCATCCATGATGGCGTGATCCCCATTTGACCCCAAGTCCTATCCAGGGTGGACTACCTGGACATGATGGACATCCCTTATTCCACTGAGACCCAAAAGACTATCTGGAAATACGCACACCATCCTCTGTTGCAGCCTCAAGTCCGTTCCCATGTGTGGCGCTGCCTGAGGCGGGTGTATCGTACAGCTGAGCGCTCTAATGCTTTACACTCATCCTGTGTCGTGTGTGGCCAGTATGGAACGCTGTTTCACCGCCTGGAGAAGTGCCCCACCTCTAAAGTAATATGGCGCGAAGTCCAACGTCTGCTAGGCCAGGATCAAACACATCCCTTCAGTCTGTCAAGAGATATGTTTGCTTCATCAATGGCCTCCCCCCTCCCACCCTCCCTTCGTGCTCTGGTGGTTGCAATCGCCATGTGGACTATCCACACGAGTGTCTTGGATGCCATCGCCGGATCCATCCCCACCCTCCCTGAAGCTGTCCACAGATTCCTGTCTCATTTGGTGGATCACTTTCAAGCGTGGATGTTTGGATATCTCCCACCATGTCGCTGGCAGCTGGTCTCCTCCTGGTTCCCAGTCTGGTTCATCAAATCAGACCCCTTCCTCCACACGTGCTCAATAGTGGCTACGCCCCTACACACGTTCCCTCCCCTTCCCATAAGTGGCGTTCCCGCTGGCAACAAGAGATAGCATTGCTTCTCTGGGGTGCCTCACCTGGTACTGAGTTTTGTCTCGTCTGAGTCATATTCGGAAGTGTCCGTCCCATGGTCGGCCTTCCCCGCAATAAATTTAAAAGGAAGATTTTATAAGGTTCAATGTTATCCACACCTTACCTACTATGAAACCTCGCCTCACATTGCTACTTAGCCAGTAGACCACAATGGAGACTTCATAATGTCTACAAATTATGATGCTCTGAGGTAACTTAGCTCAGCCTCATGGTCAGTGTTTTACTGATAAATATTTCAAGACAGCGTTTCCTCTAATGTATCTGAGAAATAGCTAAACCGTTGCTCCTCAGAGCAAAAATAACACATACCAAGGCGATTCATACCACTAATAGTAATTAATTTAAAATGAAACTCAATTGACATTGAAAACCAATTTAGATATAGACAACAATATTCACAATCCTGGGTCATTAAGTCAACTATTATCAAGTCTAACTTAACCAACAAAGTCCTCATGCCCATGTAATTCAGTCATATATTATTAAGTGGAACCACTAGACTGGTGATCCCAATCTTCAGATATACTTAGGAGTTTTTTAGTCCATAATCACTGATAACTTTGATATGATATATAATAATTCAGCATCAGCTAATATTATATTTCCTTTATCAAATTACCCAACAGTTTAGTTCCAGTCAACCACTCACCACCCACTGACTTAACCTCAGTTTCAAATCCCAGCTCCAAATCAAACCGTATTGATTCAAAATGCTGATACCGCCCAACACCCATGTTACATTGTTCTAGTACAATTGGTTATAAATCGTTTAGTGGTCCAGACTGGAGATAAAATGATTAAACCCCTTTGCCACACCTGTTCTTCTCTTAAAAACCTTGTTATTTCCCTAAACCTACTTGAAATCTCTTCTTTATCAGCATAAATGACCATATCCGCAAATAAACAGAATTCCTTCTACTTCTTATTAACAATGAAAATTATTACTGGGGCACACCAGGCGTCTTTTGAGGCCTTGGTTGACATGGGAGCATCGGTTAACATCATAAGTATGAACTTGGCCCAGCAGCTCGATCTAGACTTAGATATGGGTCATCAATTTTGGTTGCATCATTGGCCGCTCAATCCTCATTCAGAGTTTGGCGCCCCATGCCTTTCTCAGTCCACCATTTTAGTTTCTGCAATAACTTCTCTGCGATGCCTAACCTTGTAGTCCAAGTGATTCTGGGTGTGGATTGGTGGCCTTGGCAGCATGTGAGAATCCACCTGGAGACAAACACGCTGTCCTTCTCCAATAATCAGATGGAGGGAGAGTTTTCATTGCTGGACACCCACACTAAATCTTGTGGCCGTGGATCTATTACAGCCCTCTTTTCCCCTGTAGGTCACACCGAATTTTCCAGCTTCGTTGAGTGCCACCAGAGTATTTTTGTTATTCTGAGAAGGCTTGCCGCCTTCTCACTCATATGGTATTCAACCTGAACTTCCAAAAAACGGTGGAAGCAGTGAATATAAACTGTCACTGTACCTGCATATGGCGGAGGAGGATGTGGCCCTCAATTCATGGCTGGATTATATGCTCAAGGAGGGTTGGTTGTTCAAAGAGACATCCCCCAGTTGCCTCCCTCATTGTCTTTGCTTAAAAGCAGATGGTTCACATCGTCCCTGTGTGGATTATGGGCACCTCAATAATATAACAGGATATGATACCTACCCACTTTGTTATAGCAGACCATGGGCCAGAAGATAGCAAAGTAGCGTGTATTATCAAAAATCGATCTGTTCAACGCTTTTAATCAAATTTGGGTGGTCAACGGCCAGGAATGGCTTACTGCTATTCAGAAAAGACGAGGCATATTTCAATTTCGAGTGATGTACTTTAGGCTGAAGAACGCACATGCAACATTCCAGAGAATAATTGATAACGTTCTAGGGGATCTCATATTCTCCTGCGCAGTCACATACATTGATGATATCCTGGTACATTTACCCTCACCCAAACAACATGCAAAGGATTTAAAGGCGGTGGTGGCTGTCCTACATAAAGCTGGGCTTTTTATCAAACCTTTAAAATGCAAATTCTACAGGGGGAAGAAGTTACCTTCTTGGGAAATCTTGATTTAAAAGATGGTTACGCCATCCCACCCAGTAAGCTAGAAGCCATTCACGAGTGGCCAACTCCAACGACCAATAAACGATTATAAAGCTTCTTGGCGCCATCATCTTTCTATAAAATTCTTTCACCCCACTATCACAGCTGGCCACGCCTCTGAACCCACTCACGGGCAAGAATGTACCTTTCCACTGGACTCCCAAGTGCCAACAAGCATTCAATTCAATCAAGAAGGGTGTTCTGATCATCTCTTATCCTTAAGAACGCAGATCATTCCAATATTCTATATTTTAGTGTGCAATGCTTCTTCCGCTGCAGAGGGAATGTCTTGCTCCAGGAGCACAATGGGTTGGAACACCTAGTTGATTACTTTGTCCACAAGTTTTCTTCCACCAAGCAATTCTGAGACATCTACAATAAAGCTTTAGCAACCGTGGAGTGTGCCTTGACCCACTGGCGATATCACTTACATGGTGCTCAGCACGAGTTGACTGTGCAAACTGACCACCAAGATCTCTTCTATTGCACAATCTGCAGAAATTGGCACACCAGCGGGCCTAAACTTACTGGGATTTGTGTAGCTTTAACTTCAAATAAAGTTTATGAAAGGAGAATTAAACATTCTTTTCAATTTTAAGCCACAATCCCACTCTTTACCCAGCTGATTCAGATAAAGCGGATCTTGTCATGGTCATCCCCCCACCCAAATATTAGCCATTAAACCACCTGTGGTTTTGTAGCGGACTTAGCTCCAGACGCACCCTTGATTTTGTGGGTTTTAGCAGCACAAATGTCCTGTGCAGAAGAAGTGGATCTTTTGGAGCAACTGTCCCTTCCAACTCTCAAACATTCCTTGTACTCTCTGGCAAGGTGCTCATCCATTTTTGGTCCCAGTGTGAGTTCCTCCTCTCCTCCAAGCTGAAGTCATTAAAGCTTATCACGATCCACCTACAGTCAGTCACACGGGGACTAGAAGCGCATTGATTTGGTTAATCATACATATAACTGGCCAAGCTTGTTAAAGGATGATCCTTATTTGAACACGAATTTCGTGACTTGTGCACAGGCTAAATCAGACCAGATTGGGTAGGAATTGACTTCTGCACCCCCTGAAACAGGCAGAGGGTCCGTGGACATCAGTGTAATAAACTTTATAGTTGAGCTGCCTAGCTCCAAGGGTTTCACAGCGGTTATGGTGGTTTTAGACTGCTTTACGAAATTCCCCTTGTTTATACCATTCTCATCCTCCATCAATTCAAAAGAGACTGCCCACCTAATTGTGCGTCATGCGCTTTTAGTGTTTGGTTTCCTGAATGAAATTGCTAGCAACTGTGAGCCCCAATTTATGGCGCGGTTTTGGAATAAGTTCTAGGCATTATTGAAAATTACGTTTTGTCAATCCCTTATGTACCATCCACATTCAGATGGTCAAACTGAACGAGTCAATCAGATCTTGGAGCAGTACCTGCGGTGCTACGCTTCAGCTGCTCAGGATACTTGCGCATATAACCTTCCCCTTTCTCAGTTATACCTAATAATTGTACACATGCATCTATGGGCTTTCCCTCATATGAATCTACCTTTGGGTATAATACTTCATTTTAAGTGGGTACATACCTTATTCTGGAGGTTCCAGCTGCAGCTGACCATGCTCAACACATTTTCATTAGGCAGTCCTTGGTTTGGGAGCACTTGGCTAAGGCAATAAGTGATTATAAACGATTTGCAGATTAAAAATGTCTCCCAGAACATGAAATACAAAAGGCTCACATGTTATGATCAACATGCGCCACTTGCATATCCAGGTGCCCTTGCATAACTTTTTATAAGCGCTCAGGCCCTCACTTGGTGGAAGAGGACTTGGGAAATGGCACTTTCCGCTTGAAATTGCTGGGCCACTGGAAGCAACATCCTCTCTTCCATTTCTCTCAACTGTCAACGTTCAAGGGGAAATTGTAGCAGACCCTGGGCCCATTGTGAAAAAGGGTATGGAGAAAGCTGAGGTTAATTCTTCTTGGCTTCCCATCAATTGCGCCGCTCCATTCTGTATTTAGTCACATGGAAAGGCTATCCAGCTTATGAAAATAGCTGGGTCAGTGCTAGAAACTGAGTCAACTGTCAGAAATGGTCAGGATTTTTCGCGCTATCTATCATATCGCTCCCCATTCTTCCCCAAAAATTGGTATGCTTATAACAATTAAGTTGCCAAAGGCCCATAAGTATGCGGCTCTTGCTGAATTCCTTAGTGGTAACGCCCCCATTTGGCAAAAGAGAATGGTAGTGTAAGTCTGGGGGAGCTCCCCCTACATTTGGATTGAGAGTGTATTCCCTTACCATCCAAGAAGGGGCACAGAAGGCTGGCGGCTTTGTCTCCCAAGGAGACCTCGCCCATGTGGTGGACAAGTGGTGGATCACGGCCTACCCTTTAAGGAACCCGCCCCAACCACAGTTTTTACATCCAAAGAATTTATGGGGAGAATTAAGGAATCTTTAGTGAGTTGGCAATGAATTGGCATCTGCTTGGAGCAAAGGGGCAAATACAATTAACAGCAGCAAAGATTTGACTTTAATAGTTGACAATTGCAAAACATTGGTAACAAAGCCCAATGGGCAAGTACTTCAAGTTGGAAAAGTGGTAAGTGTCAAAATTTGGTTATTTTTTGCGAATGGCATTGGGCCATTGTCAAATGTTGCCACCAGTTTGGAACCCTCCTTGAATTTATTGGGAACAAGGCTTGTGGGCGCATACCTTTGATGAAGAAAGCATTCAAGTTCAAAATTTGGTGCAACTTGCCAATGGCATTGGGCCTTCATCAAAAGTTGCCATCAGTTTAGGACCTTTTCTCAAAAATATCAAAATCCTCATCTAATGAATCTTATTCAGCTAAACATACGCCAAAATGACCGGGTGCTGGCAAGTTGGGTGCCCCAAACCTGTTTCTGATCTCATGGGACCTCCCATACATGGTGTGGCCTTGGGATGTTCTCATGACTTTATTGGGAGAGATGCCAACACCAATCGTCAGAACTGGGCAAATCTGCAAATTGGGCGTCTGTAGATGAACTGCTAGTAACTCAGCACATCGCTGATAACTTTGAAGCTAGGTCAAACTAGTTCATTTATTTTCCTCATTTGAAGTTTTCAAAGTTTGCAAATCTTGAGGATCCCAATTTTGATCTTTTTTAAGCTATTTCTAAAATCAATAGTCTATTTAAGCAGTCATAACACACTGTGAAAATTGCAGTTAATTTTTATATAAATTAATTAAATAAAATTTCTGCACCCTAAAACTTAATTTTTCATATGATGAAATTCAGCCCTCACATTCCAAACCCACTTTTCCCAGCACCCAATCCACGGGCCATGAGGCCATTACAACTAGGTTTGTTGCAGGCTCCTATATTACAATCACGGTTTTTAGGTGCATGCCAGTGAAATCTCTCACAGCTCAATTTAACCTCATTTAAGCAGCAGCGTCTCTGGCATCTGGGCTTCCCATTTGGGTGTTTTTGCATCCAGACTGGCAGGATGGTCTAAACTTTATCTGCTGCTATCATGACACTATCAACCTTCCACTTTCCCCACCTTAGGTTCTTTACAGTTCAGGCATAATTTAATAAATTCTGTGAATCACCCCTTAAGTTGGGATCACCTAGTACTAAAATTTATTGGAAGTTCCAATTAGTTCCTAAAGTAATTGGTCAATTAACCTTAGACAATTCAAGGAACATATTTTACTAGATTAATGGGACAAATTTTCAATAATTTTTAATGTTAATAACTCTTGAGGGGTGCAGCTACACAGCTTTTTAAACATTACCTAGGTGTTCCAACCCAATAGCATAATTGTGCTATAAGTTAATTTGATAATAACCGTACTATAATTTTTGGCAACTAAGGCCAATTTTAAAGATGTAATGACATTTTATTGCTATCAATAACATATAATTCCCCTAATTCCCTTATTAAAGCACCTTGTTTTAAAATAGAATTTTAATGTTATCTTACTTTATTTTTTGGCAACAACTGACTAAGTATTTTTATATAATTTAGTCTTGCGTTTTTTATCTAAACTATTTTTTTGCTCAGTTAGTGCTCCCATCAAACATAAATCATTGTTATTTATTTAATAGAAACACCTTTGGACTGGTGTATCAACACTTTACAACACCATGTGCAAATAATAAAGACCACTAATATTCCTAATGATGCACCCTGTTAACTAAAAAATGCTCTTATTGAAATTGGCTCAGCACTTTTCACCAGCAACCCCTGAGCAAGCGGGCACATTAGCATAAGATATATCAAAACTTGTGATAAAGAAAGTAGCTATAACCATTAAAATAGATAGTTTTTCTACATTGGTTTGAATATACCACTTAATTTATCTCTTACTTGATATGTGGGTTATAATCTTTAATACAACATATTATTAAAACCTATATTGTTTTATAATATGGCGACAGTGGAGTCATAATAGTATACTATATAGATATTAGCCATTTTTAGTCAAGTGCCATGTAAAATAAGTATATAGTCTCTCCTATAAGGATATTGCACAGTAGAATTTTTTAAATTAGTAATTTCTTTACTTATAAGATCTTAGTTCTCTTCATCTTAATGGGCACTAATACTAACTTTGACCTTACTTTAATTAGCTTGTAATTCCTTGAAAATAATATTTTATAAGAGTTTAATTACCAGTATTATAATTATATATTATCTTTTAAAACAATTGTTTGATCTAATTTCATAATAAGTAGCTAGTTTATATAACTTTGAGGCACATTTAGATAAAAAAATTCAGAAATATGTTTTATCTAAAGTTTTTGTTTACTTATCTTACATAAAGGGTTTCTATACCATAGTTTTTTTTGAAAACTTTTCAAAAGCCAGACATTGTATTCTAAAAGTAATTGAGGCGGGTCAACCTTGGGACAAATATACCACTCCAAGATTTTTTATAGCCAGTACAGGTTTTGAACATCTGTTGAGCAAAACCTGCACTAGAGTGGAAGCAGGATTTTCCTGCAAGGATAACCACCCTTCAGAGATTGTATTCTTAGAGGATAACTATGCTCTTTATAATAATACCATACATACTAATAAAAATTTTAGATGGCATCTATTAAAGTTTTTTATTTATCTGAGGTAAGCTGACCAGGGGATGGACATTACTGAACTAAAACTAAATATCATAATAAAAAATGATTAAAATAAAACGCCCACAATGGATGGATTGATTGAATCATACCCAACAAAATATCCAACCAGGTGGGCAGCGGATACTGCTATCCCTCCATGGTGGATGAAGAGGGGGATTGGGGAGTTCATATTCAGCTGCATCCATCTCATCCCAGAGTGGGGTGCGTGTTAAGGCAGACAGTAAGGGTGTGGGGGCATCAGTGGTATGAGGTTTGATCTTTTGATGACTGGAACTTCTGAATAGTTGCCAACCATCATAATGGCAATGATGTATTTAGCCAAAGTGTCTTTAGCTTTAAGGCGGCATCTGGGAACTTAAAAAATGTGGCTATGTTATTTTGGGTAATCTTGGCTTTCAGATTCCATGCTACTGTTACCACATTCTGGATGGCTTCAGTGAAATTTTTGTGTAAAGTTTTTATGTTGATCTTACTTTTGTAGTATGATCCTTGGGGATAACGGGAGGTGGAATTCCTCCTGTGAGCGCAGCCACAGATTTGGTGGCAGCTTTGCAGAGCAGATGGCAATCTGGTGTAGCAGCTGCTTCTACTGCAAACTGATGGTCGCTGTAGAACAGTTTGGAATTAGGTTGTGGGGCATATTTCCAAGGCGGGAAAATTGCATCCCATTCTGCATTACAGAACCTGTCAACTTGCAGTGACAGTTCATCAACAACGTATCCTGATTTGTCAATTTCATCCAATAATTCCCATGGGTTTTGGTTGAATTGGATTGGGGAATCAGCGTACAGTTGAGATTTGTTTGATTCATTTGCAGAAGCATGGGATCAAACTGGGATCCAATCTGATGCTTGATTGGAGGAATTATTTATGGCATTGGGGTGAGGAGGAGGCTGATTGGTGGCTGCAGTTGTAGCTGCAGCAACAGGCTTTGGGGTGGAGGAGGTATGATTGTGCCCCATACCTGAAATTGTACAGGGTGGGCAGTGGATTGGAGGTCAGCAGATGAGTCATCCAATCGATCTGAAGTGGTTGAGTAGGGGCACTTGCGTTTTGAGTGGTCTAACTCAAAACATGATGGACAGATCATCCAGCCGCCCTCAACGCGGGCCCTAAATGGATGGTCAGGCGCTGAGGGAATAACAGTGCATGGCGGAATTGCCACCGCAATTTTACTAAATTCAGGGCTTATTGTGGCATATGCCCAAGGCCCAGCAAGTCGTGTGGCCCCATTTGGGACCACAAATTGTAAGATGGGGTTGGAGCCATAGGCTGCCAAACCATCTATCAGCTTCTGGTGGAGCACTTCAGGGGGGAGGTGGGTGGGCAGGCCAGCAAACTGGACCACCAAAGTGGTGTCTGCTGGGAGCTGAGTCCGAGTTGTGGGGAGAGGGGTGCCCTGGAATACCAGGGGCACAGTTGCTGAAGTGGCAGCATCAGCTTCGCAGGTGAAGCCAAGGTCAAAATACCCCTTGTAGGGGTGGAAATTGATAAATCTGAAAGGTATCATCACCGCCTGTGCCATTTCAATAATGGCTTGGTCATGATATGGGAATAGTTTCCCATATTTGACCCTTAGGCCGTAGTGCATGTTCCTCTGGGGGAGCACTAGGGGGCAGCGTGGTACCACTTGGGTAAGAGCAAGGCGGGCGTCCAGGTCTTTGGGCGGAACGAATCAGCCCATAGGTTTTGGATGACTGGGTGAACCAGTCCTAGCGCGTTTTCCTGCCAGATGAAAAAGGGCAAGGGGAGTTTTGCCGCTGCCCCACGCTGGAGCATCCGGCGGAAAATCTGGAGGACATCAAGCAAAACTACTACAGGCGAATTTGATTTGTTTTATAAATTTGTGTAATTTGGCTCAGAAAGTTATGCCAAGCGGAAAGAGAGTGGCATCTATTAAAGTTGTATTTGTTTATTTTGAATTAGTCTAGCTTTTTAGAAATAGACCTTCATACTTATAATTCTTTTGTAATCGTTCATATAAATAAAATTACTTCTATAATAATCATTTTTCAATAGTCATAGTTATAGTGTCTAAAAATCTTTATTTTAACCTCAACTAGAGTAACTATGATTATTATCTAATTTAAACTATATTATTCTATACTTTAGGATTGTATACCCAATACCTGTTTTAGCATTTACTTAAGATTCTTTAAAAGTATTATTATATAGTGAAGTCTTTTATGTCTACTGCCTTTTACCTAAGAATTTTTATATAGTTTGCGGTGAGCTAGTTTGGGTAAGCTGTGGCTTCCACGTGGTGCAACTGGGAAAAGCCTGTGGAAACATGAGTGAGTAGCTAGCACCTGAAGCCAAAGAGGCGCTTTGGTCGGGAACTGTAGTGGCCTGAAAGAATTATGAGAAGGTAGTGATGACTGTGCTGACCTGTTATTGTGGGTGTCTACCAAACCCTGGGGGAGAATATGGGCAGGAAGAGGGGTATGAGTTGGGCAAGGTGCCTGTCAAATGGCCCCCCAAGAGCTGGGGTTGCGCAGGTGTGGACCCCAGGACAAGGGAGGGGCAATCTTCATTGGCTGTATGTCACAGATGGAAAACCCCAGTTCTGACTGCCATATATTAAAATGATTCTTTGGTGCACCAAAAAGCAACCAAAGTATCCTAACTGAGTAAGGAGAGGTTTGGGGCACCACCAGCGCCAAACATTTCCTACTAATTGTTGGTTATGCAAGGTCATCTGGGTGGTTGGTCTGACCCAACCCACTCAAAAAAGCTCCTTGAAACCGAACACCCAAAGAAGACTAACAGGTAAGTAAGGTATGAAAACCCCAAAACAACCTTTATTACTAATCAGGATAATAAAAAAGGGCCGCTGATTAGAGCTCATCTGGGTAGCAACCAACATTGCTCCCCAGAAAGGAAGTGCTAGAGTTAGAATTTTAAAGTGAATTTTGGAATTAGCAGGAACGCCTTATAAAGGTCGCCCCTTGAGGGCCTAACCCAGTTTTTTGATTAGGCTCATACAAGCCTAATCTACAACTTGGGTGAGGCACAACCCAGCGAAAAATGACCGAGCCAAAAGTATTTCTAAAATGATTCAACTCAGATTTGGAAATCCAAATCTGAGTCAAAATGCAATGATTGAGATGAGCACAATTGTTACGCTACCCCCCACTAGAGAAGAGCCCCCCAAAGAGGGGCCCCACAGCGGAAGAATGCCATGAAGAGGACTTCCTGGGGTGAGTTGCCTTGAGCCCCAGGAAATTTAGCCCAGATAAGCTCTGGGACCCTCAAGGGAAAAGACAAATGGTGAGGGTGAATCAGGACTGGGCTTCCAGAATCAGCCTATCTGGCATGAGGACACACGCCCAACACAAGGCTGTGTTGCGCCTCCCTCCCAGGCTCCTGTTGGCGATGGTCTTCCCATCCTGACCAGGAAGGCGCTTTTGCCAAAAGAAACGTGAGAGGGGCGCGCGGTCCAGTGTGGCTGAATGGCCCCCTGAGCTGAGGACGCACACCCAGCACTTGGCTGTGTTACACACTCCCTCTCAGGATCCTGTTGGCGACGGTCTTCCCATCCAGACCAGGAAGTCGCTTTCTCCAACAGAAGCGCAAGAGAGGTGTGTGGTACAGCATCTCTGGATGTCCATCTTCTTTCTGGGCATACCATCTGTTGGAGAGGGAGCCCCTGTTAGAACAGGTCCCCTCAATGCAACTGAATCCCTGGTGAGGAGGAGGCCCCACTGGGATTTTCAACTGACAGTCACTTCAGGTCCAGGGTTGGCCATCAGTCACCAGCTCCCACCAGTGCTGGTTCCTTGACAACAGGGACCAGGGGACCACTGAGGTCAGCTAAACTGGGATCGGAGGCAGCAGTGCACATTCAACTTCAGACTAATATAAAAGATGAAAAAACCCTAGTTTTGACCACTGTATATTGAAATTATTGTTTGGTGCACCAACAAGCAACCAAAGTAGCCTAACCAAGTAGGGAGAGGTTTGAGGCACTAACAGCGCCAAACATTACCTACTATTAGTTGGTTATGCAAGGTCCTCAGAGGGGTTGGTATGACCCAACCCACACAAAAAATCCTTGAAACTGAATACTCAAAAAAGACCAACTGTTAAGTGAGGTACGCAAACCCTGAAACAACCTTTATTTTTATTCAGGATAATAAAAAAGGGCCCACTGATCAGAGCTCATCTAGGGAGCAACTAAAGATGCTCCCCAGGAAAGGAATGCTAGGGTTAGAATCCTGAAGTGAACTTTTGAATCAGCAGGCATGCCTTATAAAGGCGGCACCTAAGGGGTCTCATCTGAGTCATTGATTAGGATCATACAAGCATATTATACAAATTGGGAGAGCACAACCCAGCGCCTAAACTGACTGAGCCAAAAGTATTTTTAAAACGATTTAACTCATATTCAGAAAATCCAAAACTGACTCAAAATTCAACAATTAAGACAAACTTGATCATTATACTGTGCTTTGGTGCACCCGCCTACAATAAATGCCACAGTTTGCTGAGTTGGCATGAAGCTCAAGTAGCTGCAAGTTCAGTTGTCATTAAGTAGCTTGTGGCAAAAGGGATCATGAAAGTAAGTGATATCAGATCCAAAAGGACTCCAATGATTCCTTTAAAAAAAGGGCCAGAGAGCATAACTTTACTGACCCTGCAGGTGACAAAGGGGAGGGCTTCAACTTCTCCCCCTCAGGGGACTTATACCTGGGGGTCATTGGGTCTTGTACCCTGCAATGAAGATGAGAGGCATATCACCTGTCCTGGCTGGTGCAGACAAGCTGCCCAGTACTTAAACAGTGCGGGCATATGTCAGTTTAATAGGTAGTGTGAGCTACTCCCAATTGCTGTCAGGACAACATTTTTAAGTGGTGCTAAGATTTGTGCAGCCCTAGCGTGGTAGGGGCAGTACCACAGGCCTTCATCCCACAATATTTACCTGCACTAGGAGCCCTTGGGGTTTTTAAAACACAAAGTTAAGAATTTTTGATACAAAATAAGATTCATACTTTCCCTTAATATAAGTAAATAGTCATAGTGTCATCATCATTGTAAGGCTCATATTTACTTATAGATACTTTTCCATAATCATGTACTATTATCTAGCTTGTGATAAGGTTTTTATAAAATAGAGACCATTACTGATATTACCTTCTCTCTTACATTCTTTATTTTATATTCTAGTATGCTCTTACCTAATCTAAATGTAAATTATTATAAACTTATAATATTTTATTAAATTTTAGGAGTACCACTTCCATTTAAAAATTTTTGTGAAGCTAAAATATTAAGCTCTTATTTTTTGAGCATACAATGTGCTTGTGTCTTAAAATTATACTAGAAATAATTAAGACTAAAAGATATTAATATTTGTTTACTTTGAACCTATAAAATATTATATAAGATTCTAGAAAGAAATGTAAGAAATATAAAAGTAAAGTAGTTATATGACTATAACTTTCTTAATTTCACATAGATTATAATATTATGCAATATCTAAGTATATGATATATTATTAT
Source organism: Massospora cicadina (assembly GCA_022478985.1). Taxonomy (NCBI): domain Eukaryota; kingdom Fungi; phylum Entomophthoromycota; class Entomophthoromycetes; order Entomophthorales; family Entomophthoraceae; genus Massospora; species Massospora cicadina. The sequence continues at coordinate 36,034 of JAKSZP010008125.1, read as the reverse complement.
TTTGCTATAAATCTATGTTTAAGTACAAAATTGGTATTTTATTACAGATTAAACGGTTAGACAAAACTACTTAAGAGTTGAATAAACAAAGAAATTATTTAACTTAATGTTAATATATATCAGAATTATAGATTATATCATATATAAGGTTTAATATAGGCAATATTTAAAAATGAATTTAAGCTGGATTAATAGATAATTTTTATTGCAAAGACATTGCTTTTCTATCATAATTAACTACTTTAAATTATAATTTAGTTAAAGTCCAGATATATACTAGCCTGATAATACAATAAGATAGTTTAAAGGCAATTTAGTAGAATTAGTGATCTCTTCTACATGGTTGTCCTAGATTATATTAATTAAACCACAAAACATTAATAATTTTCTCCATGATTTACATATTAAACAAAATAAAGATCTCAAGGATTCTTTGCTATGTGTGCTTTATTTCTTAAAAATGATGCATCAGGATTTCTGCAAAATTAATTTCTTTATAAAATAGGCATATAGATGATGTTTTTGTAGCAATGAAACCTATATAATAAAAAATGTATAGTCTTCATGAGCACTTCATATTGGTAATCATCAAAAATAATAGATCTAGAATAGACAATACTTTGATTTGTTACAATTTTTTGAAATAAAACATTTATAAAATACATTACACAATCACAAATTAACCTTTATAAGCTATATGGTTTATTATATCTATACCTTTATTAAAACTATATATAATTCATCTATTTGGTTAGTTATTGAATTGCTACATATTACAAGTTTTGCCTATTATTTTAAAAAAATTGATGTAATTATTGCCCATAATTTTCTTAATTATACAGACAAATAGTGTCTTCTATTGTAATATGTATAAGTTAAACTATTATAAGCTTTCTGGGAGTTTCTAAATTAACTTTCTTATTACAATGTTATATAGTCTTGTCAGATAATAAAGGAACAATAACTACAAAGATAAAACTATTTGTGATTGCTTAAGAATATCTACAAAGTTAAGCTGTTATACTATTATGCCTAACTGCAAAAACTTGTTTAAGGTATTATTTCTTACTGATGCTTTTCTAAAACAAATGGGGTCTTCCTAATGATGGTTTAAACATATAATACATATTTATTATACATCTTTTAACACTTAATAGTGCTTAATTATTCTCTCTTTATAATTTCAATTTGTAATATATAAATTCTAGATGATAGCATATACAAATAAATTTTACACTATATAAAAAGGACTAGTTTTTATATCTTAATTGATTTACAATGTTGTTAGGGTTTATATACTAGATGTTAATAAAATTCTAATTTTATTTTGTAGATTTTATTGATAATCTTAAGAGAAAAATTTCAATTAAATCAAATTGACCAGGCCAGTAAATCCTCATCCAAAGCCAGTTAAACCTATCAAAACATAAAATCACAATCACTTGGCCAAACCCAATGAAGTTTATTGAACTTAAAAATCATTAACTGCTTACAAAACCACTGAGCTTATTGAATTGCCCAAATAACCACCAACAACTTAAAAAAACAATGATCCAATGAACTACTCAAATTAACTAAATTACCATCTGTTTACCTGAAACCTTTGAGATTATTGCATTACTGAATTATCCACATAACATAAACCACTTGTAAAAACACTTGATAAAGTATTATGCCCATTTGATTAATTGGGTAAACTCAATCTGTTCAGACAAAATATACACTAATTGCCATTTAACTCTTATATTAAGATTTACATTCTATATTAAACTTTTATATGTCACTATGATTAAAAGAAAAGAAAACAATCTAATTCCATTATTCTAACTTATAATTTATGCACAATTTTTGACTATTTTTGGCGCATTTATTTAGGAGATAAATTGTGACATACTCATAACATGGATAATGATTTTTATCTATATAGACATAGAGTTTTATATCTTATGTATTATATTTTTATTTATAAGAATCCTGGTATAATTTAATAAAAGAGTCATATGCTATATCTAAATACTATATTAATTTAAAAACACTTTTATCACAAAACTAGTATATTAGACATTAAAATAAATTATATAAAGGTTGGTTAGCCGAGTGGGTAAAACTGCTTCCACCCCTAGTGCAGGTTTTGAGTTCAAAACATGTACTGGCTAGAAAACATTTTTGGTGTGGTATATTTGTCCTAAGGTTGACCCACCTCAGATAATTGTTTAAAAATAACTTATATAACAATTTTATGTAAAAATTGCGTACAAATACATTAGGAAGACAGTGTCCAAATCTAGTTATTAAAATCATTGTATGTAATTATGTATGTATTTATGTATGGGACCCATTATCTCTTGCAAAAATGAACCAAATATCACTATAAAAAGAATATATATAAATAAAAATGAATGTTTCTATGCTTGTCATATAAGAATTAAATACCATTTATTAATTACAATGAAAGTTAAGTGAGTTGTTGTGCGCATGCCTGAGAAAGTTTCTGAACTCTCTATATAATAAAAATTATAATAAAATAAAAAGTTTAATCATGAAGCTAAAGCTTTATATGTTTTTAATGGTAATTGGTATATTGTTACAGCTGAGAAGTTTGATATTCAGTTGATTCATTAGTTTTAACAATTTTTCCTAGCAGTAGGTAGTTTTAATTTGATAAGCTTGATGGGCTTAGTAAGCATTCAGTGATTGGTTGAAAAATTATGTTTATTGGTTCTGGTAAGTTGTTGGAGTTTTTTGTTTGTTTAATAAGTTTAGTTTGTTTTCCCAAGAAGTTGGTTACTGGTTTATTTAATATGTCTAATGGGTTTACCTATGAGTTTTATGGATTAAATATGATATAAAATCTATAAAACTTGATTCATATTGTTTGTTTATTATATAAGCCATGTCAGAGTAATACCACTGTCTACCTGTCAAATTCTAATCTACTCATTTTAAATTATTTTTATCTTAAAAATGTGAAACACTGGGTAACATCAGTATATTAAATTTCAAATAATGGTATATATCATCTGGTAAGATATAAACACAGTAGCAAAGCACGGATATCTGGATGCTAGTACTTTATAATTTTTGGGATGGTCATAGGCTATCTTTTATAAGAATGCTTCTAATACAAGCTATATATAAGATGAAAAAGTATATGATTCAAATTGTAATTGTCTATCTTTTTAGCTGAGAGATATGTTAAAATTCTCTTATTAAATAGTCTCATAAGTTTGATAAGTGGGTGGTGTCTTTTTATAAGACCAACAATTTATTTTGGTTGAGTGAGTGGTTGGTTGTTTTAGTTGATTTATGAGATTAATGGTTTCAGAAAAAATGAAAAATAGTTTAGTAAATTTTATAGTCTAGTTAGTTTTTTGAGTGATAGGTGGCTTATATTTATTCAACCAATTTTTTTTCTAATTTTATTGACGGCCATCTACCAATATAAAGATAATTAATTAAAATCATTTCTTAACTTTAAAACCACAAAAAAGATAGATAAAGGGATATTGTAGAACAAAAGGCTATAAATCTCAATATTTATAAACAATTTATGTAAGATGTATCTATGTATTTTTATTCAAGGGTGGGGAGCCATGAGAACATTCTGTCCAGTATACATAATAATAATATATACCATTTGCCTTTGATTTCAACATTATGCAAATCAATTTCAACATTTTAAAATTTAATTTCAAAAAAGTAATATTTCAATCTGATTTGCAAATTGTTGAAATTAAATTAAAAAATATTGAATTGTAATGCAAAATGTTGAAATTAAAATTAAAAATATTTAAATAAATTTGCAAAATATTGAAATTGAAATATAGAAAGTTGAAATTGAAGGAAAAAATGTATATTAAAAAGAATTAAAAAGCTTTTTAAAGTTAAAAACTTACCCTTCAGTCATAGCAGAAAGTTTTGCTTAACCTGGTATAGATGGTGGTTCTGATGGGGGAATTATATCCCCAACTAAATCTAAGCTATAATGCTCTAAATAGATAGTAGGGGAGTGAGAGAATCTCTGGGATGATATCTTTACATGTATACATAGCTTCTCTTTTGCATTTTGCATTACTTTTTAGATTGCTAAAAAGTCACCCAGTAAAATTTAAGCAAAAGCAAATTTTTGTTTGCGCCTAATGCCCTTATTAGAGCAGTGTTTGCAACATGTAACCGCTACCCTTACATTAAAACTCTTCCTGGAAAATCTTAGCTCATAGAGATGAAAGCCCACAGTAAATCCTTTTTTATTAAATAAATTAAACCTATCCCACCAAATAGAAAATCCAAACAGCAGGGGTGAATCAAATGATGCTCACTATAATAGTGTCAGCGTTGAGGAAAAATCACCAAATTTACTTGGCTATCTACCTGCAATCAATGTGATGCAAAGACTTTTAAGATGTAAACTTGGGGTCCAATTCACTCTAATGGCTTCTCAGTCACAACGGAAATCAGCAGCTACCACTCTGATGGAGGGTGATTTCGATGTGATGGGACAGTCCACGGCCAAGCAAAGATACCAGTGGACAATGCCCCCAAAAATTCTTTCTTATTCTAGTGCCCCCATACTGGTCACCCACTCTTCCAAGAAATGGCGGAATCCCTACCTAATGGTGGCTGCTCAACACCAATTTTTTTCCTCATGCAGAGAAGTAATCCCTAAAGCTAAACAAGTTTTAATCATGGTAGAGTAGGAATATAATTAGGTTAAAATTTTGGCAATTATCTTAAAAAGGTTTGATTACCTCATCAGACTAACCCCTTATCAGCCTTAACCCCAATGAAGTTTCAGTTCCCTCAGGATCAAAATCGGATTCTTCAGAACGCCAAAAACCTATTATAATTAAAACCATAAGCATCAACGTAAAACACCTATTCTGCAAAAGAAACACGGGAAAAAAGCGCCATTTTTAAAAACATTCCATTTAAATATACACCAGTTCAGAATGAAATGCTCGCCTGTAGATGCATCTCTGCCCAGGATTTGACACAGTGGAAGATTGGCAGTTCCCATATGTGACGTTGACTCTATGGATTCCATTTGCTATAACCTCATTGACTGCAGCAACATGGCGCGCTAGCAAGTCCTCAGCTGGGGTAGCAAAAAAGTTGATTGACATACAAATCCCAATAGATTTAGAAATAGTCATTAATTATTTAAACATCCACACCAATAAAGCCATTGTGTAGATAAAACTGCCAGTAGATCACCAAGCGATGGAGGCAGCTGTCCACGAGAACCTAAAACCTGATCAAGCTAAAACATGGCTGGATACATGTATTTACTTTTATGTTCCATGGAGTTTAATAGGCAGGTATCTCCACAAAGATGGCACCCTTAGTCAAGAGCTAAGACTTTTATTATTTGAATTGATTCTTATATAAATGTGCCCCAACGCAGAAATAGCGCTTGACTGGGCGCGCCACACCCTTTACAACAAAACCGCCCTCAAGTGGTATAGCACCATCTTTTTTCCTGACAAGGTGTTACCGTGGATAATAGCATGTTATAAAAATACCAAAGCCTTAAACTGTTCATACACGCAGATTCCTCCTTCTATATCTCTGACTTGCCAAAAGCTGGTTGGATGAAGAAAAGCTGTTGAATGGGGCCCTATCAGGGTTGGTCACTGGAAGTTGTAATTAGCTGGATTTCTAATATTTTACCCACTGAGATGAATAACTGTCTCCGCGCTAATACCGGTATAGACAAATACAAAAATTGGTCCATAAAGGTGTAACAAAAATTATTCACATGACCCTGCGTTACTACTCATTCTGGTAGCCAAGTGGAATCTCTGGCGTGATCATGCCCCCTGGCTGTAGCATCAAATTGAGATGTTAGAGGAATAACCCCTCATACTTCTCACGCCTAGATTTAGCAGGAGATCCCTTCTCATTCAGAAGCGATGGGAGGGGTTATGGCTCAAGAACTCAGTAAGAATTGGCTAAAGACATATTTGGGTTAGATATATTCAGGACTGAAACAATCATTTCCTTAGTACTCTCTTGACAATCAATATGACATAGAAGGTTTTATTCCAACCAAAGCTTTACAATGGAGTGAATCGGAGATACCAGAAAATGCAGCCCGCCTGTTTACCAAACCATATTGAACAGTGTCAATGTGCAAGACTGCTGTCAAAGAGTGCCATTACGCTAGATGTGTTCCTACAATATTTGCATGAGGCATGTGACCCTGAGGCCTCATTAGGCTGGTATCAATTCGCGTTCTCTCCAAATGATGAAGTGGGATGGCAAGCCCTTGAAACTGACATGTCTATGACCTGAACTATCTTCAAATGAAGTATTCATATGCTTTAAGTACAATCTTTATTATCCCATGTATTCAACTTTGATGTGAAATCAGTTGAATCTTAAAAATCCTAACAGATTCTCCCAAGCCATGTACTAATAAAAATCATACAGAGCTGCACTTACCCTCATGAAGAATCGTAAAAGAATCTAAAAGCATATTGTTTTTATTTATTTGCTAAAAAGTGCGGATTTTGAACGCCAGGCGCCCAAATCCTATCTCAAGTAAACAATTTTCATCCAAATACAACTGTTTGGGGAGATGGAGTGGTCAGATATAATAGTTGCTATTTACCAGGAGCTCAACAGTGTATTGTCCAGCAGTGATTTTGACTACAACAGGTACTGGTTTGAGCATATATCTACATTTTGGTCCCTGAAAAACTCAACTGTAAGCGCCTTTTGGAATAGAAATCTAGTATAAGGACATCTAACTGCGCACCAAGCCCACCAGATATGCAGACTAGACAAAAAATAAGTGACTTTTTATAACTTGCTGACCTACTGAGCCTTCAAAGGAATTCTTGAGGCAATTTAAACCATTCTATCATTGAATAGTAGCTTCATGAATTTTGAATATCCAGCGGTGATTATATTATCAAGTGTCTTGCTCCATACTTTGGAAGCCCTGTTTGATCCTGCGTCCAGAATGAAGACAATTTAAATATTTCTTCCCCAAATTTCAATATTCCAGGCCTCCAACGGTTGGACAAAGTTAAACAAGAGGCTGCTAAACAAGTTTTCATTCTATTACCATATGGGATACATGATGACGCAGTAATAACACTTGAAAGGAAAATTTTTCTATGACAAGTATGACCCTGTCACCAGAATCACCCAGGTTGTGCCCAAAGTCTTCCTTTTCTCTAAAGCCAAGGAATGGCTTCACGTAGCCCTTTGGAGGACGCAGATATGCAGCAACAGCAACAGGAGCTGGATGCAATCCATCAAAAAGCGTGGGCGCATGAAAAGGCAAAACGCCCAGAGGCTGATGGTGAACTATGTATGAATCTGAACCCAGAATCATGAAAGATGTATGAGGAACCGTATCCAGCATCTACTCATGCCCATACCACCTAGGTGAAATAAACTGAGAAAGAAGAGATTTGTTGAGAGATGGATGGGCCATAAAGCCCAAAAAAGTCGTTGGGAAAAAGGTTAAGCTTCAGTCTCCCTTTTAAGCAACTTCAAGGTGGTAAGTCCAATCAATTGTTTGGGTATAGAAGAACGAAAAATTCCTTCCTGCTCAAATGAAGCCTGACATGAATAGGCAGTTGGAAAACTACTGCTTATAATAAAAGCTCATTGGTGACTGATGCCAATTTTTTCACTCACCTACCTTTTCTATAACAGAAGCCCCATAAGTACTGAAACCATATTCACTCTCAATTGGCAAGAATATTGGTATGACGACGTGGTATAGTTGAACTTAATGCCTGGCAACAGATGCTGGTTTAAATGATCTGCACCCAATTGTCCACCTTCAGCCCATCACTCAGCTTAAGCAACGTTCACCGTTAAAAAAACAACATTCAATCAAGATTTAGATCATAATCCAACTAAAATCATACCCATGGGTTGGGCGACCAATAATGAGCATCACAAACACTAATGATAGGGATGGCTAGCATACAAGCATGGATAGAAAGTTGCATCATTTTAAAACTAAAAACATATTGACTTAATCTTAATATCTGAAACTTGGGCTCGCATCCATATAGAAATGGTCCTAAGTTACAATAGAAACCCCAAGCATCACCTGTGATCCCTACATATCAGTGCAGGGGACTCTGTTCAGACCAAGTTTCAATCATAGCAAGGAACTAAATTATTGCTTTAATTTCGTGTAGGGGACACATGTTGCGAGAAAATTTGTGGACATGGCCATAACTCCTATAATGGTAGAACTATAAGGTGATTGAAGTATACGCTTCATCAAGCCCCCACAAAAACATAAAATAATGGCAGTTTCTAACAGAAGTGCAAACCAAAGCCAAACCAGATATAGAAGGCGAGCTGAACTGATGGATAAATATCATATATGTAAATTCATGACCCATGGGTGGGCTCCTAGTACAGCAGATGATTTGCTTCTCAACACTATAGATATCAGAGCCGGATGAAGGGGTAGGATTAAAAGATTCTTATAGCCAGACATGGTTACCTCTAATAAAGCACATCAAGAGGCAAGTATCACCGGGATGACCAAAGCTTGCTGAATAACAACAATAAAATTCTAAACTAGGAAACTTATTAAAAATTATTTAAGCAAAAAATGATAGATTCATTTTTTAAGCTTAGAAAATTTATAGGACAATAGAAGTTGCTGAGAATGAGACATTTCATAGTGGACAGATGATTGGGATCGACTTGGACTCCAAGAAGAGTCACATGATGAGATGTCTTCCTTTTTTCATGATAGTCTTCCAAAATCTAAAAATGATGCTTTTTTGTAGCCTTTTAAGAAATCTGGTTCTTTTCTTCTTTCATCAGATGATCAGGGGTAGATGCCTTTGTTATCGTGAAGTTAAGATCAAATCATCAGTAAGTAAATGGCATTATGTTCAAAATTTGTAATTTATCTTTATCTGTGGTGCAAGTTCTGACAATGCAACCTTGGATAATGTCAGAGGAGTAAAAAAGTTTTTAGAAATAGATCATGTAATAAGTTGATGACAGTACCTTTATCAGCGCTGATGATTGAATATCCTGATCAAAGCTTATGCAGAACTCTATATGGACCAACCCAAGAAGTCAAGAGCATGCTGGTTCTTCCTCTGTGATAATGGTGGTAAAACTTTGCTAAGTCCCTTGGTTGGTATACCGTAAAGGGAAAGTCATAGTAAATTGGTTTGTCCCATCTTTTTGGTCATGGTGTGCACCAAAGCATCCATGACTAGATATGGTAGTCATATACTTTCATCCATTAAAGCGCATATAGTGATGTCAGTAGGTTTAGAAGTGTTTGAAGTTAGAAAAGGTGTAGAATGGTTAGTAAGAGGAGTTCCTGCCACAAAGCGCTTTAAGAGGGGACCTCTTTATTATCCTGTGATAGCTGAAACAATAAAAAAATTAGGGCACTTGGGTGTGGGATCCACCGACAGATGCCACAAATTCTTTGTTAAAGTGAGAAATTTACTTTATAAATAAAAGTAATAAATAACGCTTATGTTAAAGTTTATTATGTTTTTTATTGTTTAAGCAGGGCCAAACCAAAAAAGGTCCTTTTCTTGATACTAGTATTTCCTATTTAAACTAGTTCAATTTTGAGACCATGGGTATTTGAGGCAAAAGTATATAAAGCTGAGTCATCCAAATTAAGAAATATAGGCTTTCAGCCTATCAGATCAAAGATAAATATTTTGAGGCAAAACTGACCCGTGTGGTAATGATTTGATGAGTTGTATCCAATCACCAGGGAGTAAAATATTCTCACCTTGGCAGTGGTCAGACTCATGTTTTAATAATTGGTTAATTTGCACCCTATCATTGCCAAGTAAAATCTTCTCACCTCGGCAGTGGTCAGAATCATGTGGTAAGGATTGGTTAATTTGCACCCTATCATTATTGAGTAATATTTTCTCACCTCAGAGGTGATCAAACCCATGTGGTAACGAACATCCCAAATTTGGCCAAAAAGTTAGAGTAATCCTATTATTAGTTATTACCTTTTTAAGCCATTTTTTGTTATAAACCATAATATTCCAATAGTTAGGATTCCACCGAGAATCCACCAAGGTCTTTTCACCATGGGTACTCTTATTGTTGATAACCACAATATTATTTGAAGATTGGACAGGTGATGGGCCAATCATGGTAGCAGATTTGGGGGCACTTGTACCTCCAACATTCTTTTTCTTAAGTCAAGAAGGAGATTGTCTGACATTAGGATAAGATTTCATTTTAGTATGTCAGTGGAAGCCATCTTCCTCAGAATGGAGATTTAAGTTCCATTAGCCCTCTCTACAGCCCCATTGGTGGAGGGGTTATAGTGTGCTGCAAAAAATAATAAGTATTGATTATGTCCATCAATTATTGGATCACCTCTGAGGTGAATTGAGGTCATTGTTGGAAAGAAGCACCCTTGGACTACCATTTTATGTATATAGTTGCCAGTACAAAAATAAGGTAGTTGCTAAACCTTTAACCGTAGGAACAGATACAGCTTTGTTCCATTTGGTAAAGTGATCCTTAGCTAAAATGATATTAGTGACAGTAGACTTTTGTAGGCAGAGGAACTATGACGAAATGCTTAATGTATGGAAATGGGATGAATAAGCAAGAACTTGTTAAAGATTTGAACTGGTACTATAATGTTGGCGACAGGTGATACAAGTAATTAAAACATCTTGGATCAAGCTGACCATAACATTACAAAAGTATAAAGATTTTAACCACGGGTGAATTTTTGTACCACAACATTTCCAGTGATAGTATGCCCTTTCATAAAGACCTTGGTCTGATCAGAGAGGCAGACATTAAGGAACCACTTTTTCTTTACCAATTTAAAAAGCATGACATTTGTTATTTGAGTATTGGCTGCTCAACGTCTAAGTTCATTTTGAATTTCAAGAGCTTCTAATGACCATAAATTAGAGAAACACAGGAGTTTATATAGTTGGTACTCCTCAGTGGTTAGAAAAGTCATGACTTGTAAATGTAAAAAGACATCAACGCTTTAGTGTATGGTGCCAGGTTGATGAACAATCGAAAAATAAAAGCTTTGTAATTGTAAAGCACATTGGGCTAATTGGCCTTCATGATCATGAATCTGTTGTAACCAACAAAGGGAGGCGTGGTAAGTTATTACAGTAAATTGTGTCTTTAAGAAAAAATAGAATTTTCTTATGGCTAAGATTAGTGCTAAACACTTATGCTTGGTGATAATATAGTTTCATTCAGCCTTGTTGAGAGTCTTGCTACAGTATGCAATTGGGTGGTCTACCTGTTGTCATCATGTTACACCATAATAACACCAATGGCAACATAACTAACTTTAGTAAAGATCAGAAAGGGATAATCAAATTTTGCTTGTATCAACACAGGAGGTTTAATTAATGACGATCATAAGGCATTGAAGTTTGTTTATGTAAAGACTCCCAGTGAAAAGGCATATTTTTCTGTAACAGGTAGACCATGAGCTCCACGAATTTGGAAAATGAGGGATAAATTGGTAGTGATAACTGACCTTCTTTAAAGGCACCTGGAGTCCCTTTCTTTTTTGGACTAGACATTTGTTGTAAGGATAGAACTTTCTCTGGCAGTTGTTGGATACCTTCGTTCATAATATTATGACCTATAAATTCTAATTAACGCTGGATAAGGTGCATTTTGACGGTTTTAATATCAAAGATAGTGACATTAGTTAATCAGAAACTTGGCGTTTGTATTCAAGATTGGAGCTAAAAGTTTGGAAAAGAAGATAATATTATCTAGTACACCAGGACACAGGACATGTTCAGATTTCCTAGGATGCCATTAATAGCGTGCTGGAATGTAGCAGGGGCGTTGCACAGCCCTTATGGCATTCAAGTTGGTTTAAATAAACCTACTTTAACAATTTGGGGTCACTTCTCTCAATCCTCCTGAGAAAAGTCTATTTTCCAGTAATCGCTTGCTAGATTTATAGAGGAGAAGATTTGCAAGCCAGCCAGCATACAAAGGGAATTGTCAAACCTAAGTTTGGGATAGCTGTCCTTCTGGGTGATTGAATACAGTTTAAGAATCCATCATCATGCAATAAGTCCCGTCTTTCTTTTCTTTAACAGCAGAGGAAAAGCTCAAGAGCTTTGAGAAGATTTTGTGAGCAGCCTCCAAAAGCTTTTTTAATTTGACTGTTAATTGGGATTCTTACACATTCAATTTTTGATAAGGCTTGATCTATATTGGAGAAGCATCTCCCATATCTATCTAATGAGTCACTCTGATTATATTTTAAGATACTACAACCTGAAAGAGAAGATATAAGATTACTCTGCTAAGCGCTGCTCAGTGGTATTTAGTTGGGGTTTGGTGAAGTCCAAGTTGATATTATATTTGATGGTGGCTATAGTAGGAGGATCCTCAAGTATAAAATCTCGAAGAGTACCAGAATTATGTACTATAAATTTTATATGAGGTAAGCTGATCAGGGGATGGACACTACTGATACAAAAATAACAACTAAAAAACACAAACCAAACGCCTTAAATGAGTGGCAAGACACTAAAACAAAAAGAAAAATTAACCTACCAGGCGTATCAGTTGTAAACCGCTTATCCCGCCATGGCGGAGGGTGAGGGGGAGGGGGATCAGGCGGATTATCAATTTCATCTTCACAAATGAAGAGGCAGATTAAAGCTGAGAGCAAAGGGGTTGGGGCATTTGTGGGATGTGGGTTGAGGAAAAATAGAAAATTATTAAGTTCTTTGGTAACAATCTGGGCCTGGAGCATAGCTTCCAGGAATTCAGTAACATGGTGTTTGGCTTGTATGCATGCATTTGGAAGCTGGGAAAATTTTGTGATATTGGCTCTGGTGATGCATTTAATGGGTGAAAATTCTGCCAGTGCAACAACTTGCTTGATAGCAGAGGTAACAGTTTCCCTTAATCGTTCAATTTCCCCTCTTGCAACCTCAGGGAAATTGGCGGGGTAATCAATTAAATGTATTTTTTAATTAACTGAGGCAAGCCAACCAGGGGACAGGCATTACTGAAAGAAAGAAATGACATGAAACTTGAACAGGGTCAACTCCATCAAAGAAAGTTTTTCCACCTCTGGATCAGGACTCGAATTTTTCTGGTTATGTCATGGGTAAGGTTTTCGTGTTATTAGACCTACTAACCGCCAATAGCTTCCTTTGGCTGGCACCTCAATCAATGTGCAAAGGGCGGGAATCAAACCCGCAACCTTCAGGTTGGTAGCTATATGCCCTTACCGACTCGCCTTCCACCCCCTAAAATCAATTAAATGTAGCCCTTCATTAAATTCAGTGACAAAGAGCGCCACAGCTTTTCAGAGATGGCGGCTATCAGGAGAGGCCACTACAGCCTCAGCAAGTTGATGGTCACGAAATAATGGGGAAGCGGTAGGTTTGGGGACATATTTCTTGGGTGGGAATGGGGCATCGAAATCTGAAGGTAGATATGGATTCAAATTAATTGGAAAGTTGGGAGGTGGGACAATTTCCCCAGATTCAGTTAATTCATCCAATAAGTCCCAGGGATTTTGGTTGAGCATGATTGATTCAGAGGGACGTGGTTTTTCTTGGGTAAATTTTGGGGCGTGAAATTAGTTGGATTGAATTTGGGTCCAAACCTGCTCCTGATTGGGTCTTCTGAGAAATTAAGCTGGCTTGGGCTTTGGTTGCAAAGGTTTTGCTGATTTTTGAGCGCTCAGCTGGAGGGGGTGGTGGCAGCCAAAATCCCCACTCAAATGCTGTTTGTGTGGCCTCATGTGTGGGCTTGGCGGATTCCACTTGTTTTAAATTATAGCTTTAATTTTTTTGGAATGATCCAACTTATGGCAAAGGGGGCAAACGGTGCTGCCATTGTCAACACAATCCCAAAAGAAGTGATCTGGTGCAGATGTGATATGGGCACATGGTGGGATGTGCTGAGCTATGGTTGGCTGGTGGGGGGTAATAGTGGCCATTGCCCATGGTGCCGCTAGCTGCTCAGCACGCTTGGAACCAGGAAGTGGAGGATGGGGTTTACACCATATTTGGACAGCCTTATCATCAATTCTTCATAGAGTGTTTGAGGGGAAAGGTGCGAAGGAAGGTTTACAAAGGTCACCACCATTGTGGTATCGCTGGGGAGGCGTGTATGGGCTGTGATAATAGGTGTATTTTTATATATTAAGGGCGTAGTTGCTGCAGCAGCTGCGTCCTCTTCAGTGGGAAAACCAATATCAAAATAGCTCTTATAAGAAGTAAGTCAATAAATCTGTCTGGTGAAAATGTGGACGCTGCCAGCTCAATTATGGCTTTGTTGGCATATGGGAAGAGATGCCCATATTTGGCTCAGAGGCAAAAGCAAATATTGGATAGGAGTAGGGGCAAGTGGGTGGGGTCGGGTTGGGTGGACTTGCACTAAGTGTAATAATAAAAATCCCTTACAGGAAAAATCTGCTTGATGCATCAGGTGGACTGGATGAGCCAGTTCGCATGCATTTGCCTGCTGGGTGGAAAACGCTAGCAGGTGGAGGAGCGTCGCTGCCCCATTCTGGGGCAGCAGGTGGTGGATCCGCTGACATAAATGTAAAACTGATACAGTTTAGGTGGCGATGGAAAATTAACGGATGCTTTTTAATAAATTTGCTCAAAAGTGATGTCAAGCGGAAAGAAAAAGTTTAGTACCAGAATTAAGTACACTATGTAATTCATTAACTGATAACAGATAAACATTTGCTATAGGGTCTTATACTCTTTATACTTTGACATTAAAATTTAGCCAATTTTAATTTAAAAAATACAAAAATTTGCTGCTTGGTCAAGCCAAAACTTACAAATGGTGATACTTTTTGAAGTCTGCTGCCCCAGCTTGGGGTGGTGGTGCACCGCCATCTGGCATATTTTGGCCACCTCTGAAGCGCGCCTGGGCTTGCTCTGCTAGCCCCCTTAATGCTACCAAGCGTTATTTCCCCACTCAGGACTTGGTCCACCATCTCGCAAGTTGCCAAGTAGTGCTCAGGAGCCCTTTGTTGCTCCCATGGAGCAATTTGCATTTTAGCCTCTGGGTCAGTAATGGAAACCTCTTCCCATAAGCAAACGTGACCATCATTGAGATGGCCACAGCAGTTTTAAACCCACTGTCTTCATAGATTTCCGCCCCTTTAAGGGGTATTTTGACCTCAGTATCCATTCTGAGGTTAATACAATGGCAGCATCTAAGCTACTGTTAATTTTTAAAAGTATTCCCCTATTGACTATTTGCACCCAGCTCCCATATGAGGCCACTATGGTGGTCCAGTTTGCTGAATTGCCCTCCCACATTTCCCCCAAACGCCTCCGCCAGGAGCTCACAGAGGGTTTGGCCATTTACGGTGCAGACCCTGTGCTGCAATTTGTGGTTTTGAATGGAGCAGATCATTTGGAAGGGCCACACGCCTTTGTAATGATCTGCCCATTCCAAACAACACCCAAATTGCGATACCCCCTCACACAGTGATCTAATCTGCCCCTGATCACCCATTCTGAGCGTGCGCTATATTGTCCGCGCCCTTTGCCCCTTATGCTTTGAGCTTGATCACTCAAAGAACAAGTGCCCTATAGCTTCCGCCTCTGCCACTCCCTCCTCTGGAATCAGCTTGGCTGCTGCTGCGCCCAAATTTTTTGAGTGAGGCTCAATTCTCACACCATTACCTCAGTGAATTCTTGAATGGTTTTAAAGCCACAGCCACTCAAATCTAAAAATTATAAAAGAATCGGGCAATTTACACCAACCTGAGCTGATGGTTGAAACAGTTTCAGCTCAGCTTCTGTGCTTGATAGTTCGTGGGCAATCAGGTGTGGCCAACTTACCAACTCTGATGGCTGAGTTAGCTTTAGTCAAGTTGAATCCTTTCAAGTGTCTCAATTAGATTGATGAAAATAATTGGTCATATAACATTAATCTGGATTTTGCATTAGAAGATTTTTCATTGATCCTCCTGAATTGTGCCCCCGCTGTTTTCATTCTAAAAACGGGTTATCCCATTTATAAAAATACAAATAAAATGGCAGTCAAAGATTCTGCAGTTTCTGCCAACACCCTACTCTGACAGCAACTCAATGGGGCGATAAATCCCTAATTGAGGTTATTCCTATCCCCAATTTTCCTCATGTTTTTGAGGAAGAGGCAGTATGATATTGTGGAGTTGGCTTTTGGTGCAAGCTGTGCCTGCATTGAAGCAGCAAAAACCAATCTTTTTGACCCTTAATTATCCTGAAACCCACTAGCATATCTAGCCATTTACTTGTGTGCCAGCTATCATCACTTTTGCTGAGCATCTACTTGCTCAATGCGCTGAGGTGATGGCTATCGCCGGCCTCATTAATGAAGTAAACCCACAATTATACCTCCTTATGCCACATGTCACTAATTCTTCCACCCCAATGCTGTCCACCATGATCTGCCAGCTAAAGCGTGCGCTGGACAAAAGTTTCCCCAAAGCTTCTTCGCCTTCAGATATGGCTTCCTAGGCTTTTAGCTGAGTTGCCATATTGGAAATATTTTTATTCTAATAATCCCTTTATTTGGCTTATTTGCGAATAAAGATGCTTGACGGATCTCCTATTTAGGGTAGGGGCCACTAGTGCTAAAAAACTATAGGGTCCTATTTCCCCTAGGATGTGCGGGCAAAGTTAGTTTACCTGTTAGGAATACAGCGTGCAAGTAGAAAACTGGCCTCTGAATGTGGTTGCTTCAGCATTCACAACAGTAGGCACAGACTACCTAGCTGCGCCAGTTCAGAATTGGGTGGGTGAGATTAGGGTGGGGTCTTTGTCTGGGAAGTGGGGTTTTCAATAGTTGGGGATGAACTAGCACTAAAGATTTCCTCTATCTTTAAGGCAATCAAAACGTGACCCTTGGGTGTTATCCACTTTTGGAAACACAAAGCTCTTGGATAAGTAATAAAAATGTTGGCAAAAATATAACAAAACAGAACTTGTGGGGATATCAATTTTATTAGGATAAATAAAAACAAAAACCGCACACTCTACAAAGGTATGATGTTGGGTCTTTATGCTTGGATGGGGGAAGGTGGGGCTACAAAGCTGAATGCAATAGTGGGGAACAAATTTGAGATCGGAAATTATTAATTAACAGTTCTGATCTCAAATTTCAACCTGAAAGTATCAGCTGATGGTTCTGAGCCATTCTTGGGACATTTTCCAGAATTTTAACTGCCTGAATTCGCCTTCTCAAGTTTGGAATGGAGTCAGGTTTGCCCCCATTTTTTGGCCTTTTTGTTTTGACTTTTTGCTTGCTTTTGGCTTACTAGGTAAGTTGTCCCCACAGAGATTAACTTCTGGTTGGGTCTCTTGTTGGGGACAGGCAATGGGAAACATGATGGTGAGCTTCAAGTGACTTATAAAAACTATAAAAAGTTGTTTATTTTCAAATAAAAATTTGCAGATTTTAACACCTGAATGGGTTTGGGAAGAGGAATGGATGAGGAAAAGGTATGGGCAAACAGGGGGGCGGCGGCCACCCTCTCTCATCCAGGTTGTGCCCTAGGTATGAGATTTGGGAGAGTGGCAAGGACTTGGGTTTGAACCTTTTTTTGTCCTGAAAAGTATGTATACCCCTGTCAAGACAGATAGCTAAGGGCCTTACATTACATAATAAAATCAAGATAATCACTGAATATGCTGGATCTAGAATGCATAGGCAGCGATAAATTTCTGATGGATGGTCTATCTATATCGCACACTTCTAGAATATGACGGTGGATTATTTATTTGGATGCAGATATCTACTATAGCATGCTTCTGAGCTGGGACCACAACTTAAGTTGGAGTGTATAATGGCATTCATTCCTGGGCTTCAGCGGATAGAGGAGGCAAAATTTACTCAAAGTCCAACTATATGTTATCAAAACTTGTGTGACGGTTGAGGTTTATCCTCAACATCACATTGCCTTAATCTTTGATAAGACAGGACAAGCTGGTGCGGAAGATAGAGGGTTTGAGAGAGCAGATCTTGGATAGTCCTCAGGTTGGGATTGAGACTGGGGAAGGACGGCGGTTAGAAATTTTTGTTAGGACTAGAGTTGAACCAAATGGTTTTGAAGTGGGTGGCTTCTAGGTTAAAGGTAGATTCGAATCAGAATTGGAATGATCCTTGAGTTAAAGGTTCAGCCACTACAGAATTCAATCCGGATAAAGCAATTGGGGTTTGCTTATGGAAATTTATAAGAGACATAGTGTCAAGTATGACGAATGAGCTTGATCTATGCTCGCATCAGAGATCTATAATAGAAGGGACTTGAGAATGGGAGGTTATCTAGTTTACTTTTCTATCAACCTGCCTAAATATATCAAATAAAGCTGTTCCTAATCCTTACTAATTTTTATTAATGCCTTCCGAGGTTTGTAATGATAAATTTAGTAAACAGCGGCCATGTTTGACTTATACAAACAGGAGGTGGACTTTGAGAGCGAGATTGGGAAGGCTATTGCCTCCCTATACACCTTGTCTTGGAAGTCAGGTAGTTGCTTGGGGTAAGAATAATTGCAACTATCCTCCAAGGGGTGTTTATACTCAGCTCCTGTAGCACACGCACTAGAAGTATGGTCTCAGGTGCCATGTTGGCCCTTTGGCCATTAACTTGGGCCCTGCTTCCCAATTCATTCGTGATTCACTGGAAGCAGCCAGTGCGTTACAACTTGTATGAAATTTTCTTGCCTTTAAAAAGGCAATTTTCTATCAAACTTTTCCTTCTTGGTTATGGGCATGTGGAAGTTAAGCGGTACTAACGCCCAAGTCTATCTAAATAAAATTTTGACTGATTAATAATCCTGGAGTACTCACACAGAAATTTCATCCTGAGCAATGTGCCTTAACACTGATTCTCAAGAACTACAACTGGGGCTTTTTAGAGGAAGCTTTTCAGCAAATAGGGGTAAAGCTGAATAGCTCTGAGAGACCTAATACAATGGGGAGCTACGTTTTATACTCAACATTATGTTGGAAGTCAGGCGCATCTTTAAACATATATGACCTTTTTAGAAGATATAACAATCACTGAGGATCTTCTATTGACAATGGCTTGAACCTTAAATTGCACAATCAAATTTCTACTTTAGTAATTTATCTCCAAACTAGAGTTTTGGGTAAATAAAGAATTTATATAGGAAAATAGAGGGAACAATATTATCCAGATAGTGTCTTTTAATTTCATTAGACATATTAGTGATATTTCTAGAAGTTAGGGAAGCAAAAAATAGCCTGAGAAGTAAATGGTTGAGGCTTAGGGTGGGTTTCAAAATTAGGAGACTCTCCATACGTGTTGATGGGGAATTTCCCTCCTCATAAGCGATTCTCTTGTAAAATCCTTCAGAAGTATTCCAGTGTCTTCCACAGTAAGTGCATTGGATATTCTCATATTAGGCCCCTTTTTAAGGGAGTTGACTTGAGAGCGTCAATTAGGGGAAAAGCTAGGTTTGGAGGCCTTCTACAGTAAACTAGCAGATATTTTAACAAGAACCTCTTTAGTATCCAGGATGCTTAAGAAGTGTCTGTTTATGGCGCTGATATGTAACTGAAAGTTGAGGTGAGATGTTAAGATGGAGATGATAGTGATAATGGGGTCATCTAGCGTAATATGGTCTCAGGCAACCAAGGTTAGTGCTTAATAGTAAAATTGATTGAAACTTGGTGACTTCCCATGCTTGATACAAATTACACTAGGCTTGCTTTTGAAAGGCCATGGCTTAATCACTTCCAATTTCTTTATCAAGGCAATTTTGATTTGGTTCCATGTTTAACTTTTCTTAAGGTGAAGGACCATCATTTCTTGGGCGATTCTACTTACGCAGGTGGGTAGATGCTTGACTTTCTCTCAATCAGTAGCCTCTTCCATGGCATTTTCACAGACTTATATGAACGAAATGATACTTCATTCACTGTGTATGCACTTTTTCTCCAAAATAATCTAATTTAGTAGAGACAGGTATAGATAAACATTAATATCAGTTGGTTTAAGAGCATCTGAAAACTAGGAACCAGTATTGTTATATTCATATAGTCGCATCTGATCAACCAGAGCTCTCAAATTGTCAACTTAGTTATATAGATCTATATACTGTGTCATCACTGTGGTAGCGGTGGCTTTGAATAAGTTGCACTTTAAACCCTTGCAATTCTAGCTTCTAGTCTTCAAAGGCGGTCTAAATGGAGATTTGATACGCCTTAATAACCTCAGCTTGCTGGTAAGTTGATTGAGCTGGTCATTGATCTGGGCTAATTAAACACCATGCAAGTGGGAGAAAACACTAATATTTATGAGCCCATCAGCTAAGGCTTACAAGGTATAGTTGAGATCAAGAAGTTGACCTTCAAGTCTACACCACAGCCATGAGTGATGGCGCAACTTGGGATTTGATATGAGTTATTGGTTTTGGGATATTATTCATTAGTTCAAAAAGCGTCATGCTAAGTTGTCATGGTAAATCCAGGAGGGTGAGGGGGCCTGCGAGGCCCAGGAGGCCCAGCTTCCTCTTGCCATCCAGGAGATCCTTCCATTCCAGGTGGCCCAGGTTCTGGTGGCCCCAATATCCTGGAGGATAAAAAGCCGTTAATTTTGTAAGCCCTATAGGTCCACTATCCCCTTGAGGCCCATGGATACCAGCGAGTCACAAAAAGGTCTGGGAGGGCCTAGATAGCTAGGGGAACTTCAGGGCAAACAGGGCCTTGCACACCAAGATGGGCTTGCAATAAGGCTTTCTGAAATCATATGAAACCTTTTCCAACTGTTCCTTGAGGCTTAAGATAAGATCTAAGTTTGAAACAATTTTCTGATTGGCCTGAAGGTAGCTTCAGATACGTCCACGTCCACTTGTGTTGTGAGTTGATTATTTAAACACGCTGATGCTCCTTCAAGCAAAAAAGTCATCTGACACAAGTTCGTTATTTAAGCAAAATTTTAATGATAGAATTACAATTCTCTTGGACAAAGGTGGAGGCAGGTTAATAAAACCCATAGGTGCATGAGTGGAGAGATTGAATCGGGTCTAATTGTTGAAGAAATTCTCAGTAGTGGAGTCTAAAGCTTACATATTATGATAGATGGCTGGGTGAAAGAAGTTTCAAAGGTAGCTATCTGTTCTAATATACACTTTAGTGGCGGACAAATTAGGAGCCAATTAAAATTTTTTTATATTTGATGGAACTGCTGATGCTCTGACCTGGCTAAAACTGTCATGTTTACTTGACATAATGGAGGGCACAGATTGTAGAGACAAAGCTGGATGTCAGGATGCTAAAAAGTTCAAGATTTAAGGCTTCCCTGACTTAAAACATAGCATGGACTAATGCTTGTACAGGCAAGATATGCCCAAGTATGTCCTAGGAGTGTGTGATGCTCAGCCCTGAGTTATATTTAGGGCATTAAAATGCACAAGTTACGTTATAAATGAAGATTGTTCAATTAAATTGCTTGGGGAACGTGACTATGAAACTTGTTCCATTAATAATATTTTAATTTTTGGCTGAATTCAATTGCAATTAATAACTCAAGTTCAGACTAATTCAAGCTACAAAATCCATTTTTGATGGTAGGGTACGCCTATTGACTAGTTTAGGCTTTATCCTTCTCCTTCAGATTGACAATTCTCCTTTCAATGTTTAATAATGATTCTTCACGACCAACTTCCCTCATTTGTCAACTTGTTGATTGAAGAACATCGTTTGTTTTGATTATATGTGTATTTACTTAGTTTTATTTGTCAGCCTCTATAAGGTCCAGATTTAACAAGTAAATTTCATCCTTTCTTAGGGATTTTGTGCACCATTTTACTGCGCAGTGTTGTGTTCCCTCCTTCTCAGCGAAACGTTTTTCTGATAGTGTGGTGGGCCCTCTTCCACCACTTCTATGGAACTGGAGTGTTACAGATATGCTCCTCACATTAGTTGACCATCCTTATTTTTGGTCTCGCCAAGACTTATTATAAATGGGAAGATCTTCATAGTGATATTTAGGCACATTGTCTGTGCACCGTGGTTGGGACGCTCTTGACAAATGTCTTTTCATTCTCAATGGCGATGTGCCAGCTGTGCGCTTTACTTTTAGCTGCTCATTGTGCAACTGCCCCCCTTTCAGTGAGTACATGGTGGGTATGGACCGTTTAAAGCCTGTTGAACAGGCTCTCAAGTTACTCACCATTTCTTCTTGTTACAAAAACACCCTGAATCCCCTCCTCCAGGAGTTGTGTGGCTATGTAGGATTCTACCTCAAGCACCACCTGGGCGTTTTACGTATATAAAACTTTTATGTAGTTGTTAGAGTCTTTTTATGGTTTAAAGTAACCCTTGGTGGAAGAGTAACCTTGTTCTGACGCTTGTTAATTATCCTGTGGATCATTTGAGCACCTTGAGGTTGGGAGTTTTGAGTGCCAATAAATTTTGTGAATCTCCCTTTGTCTCAGGCTTATCTGTGTCCATTGATTTAAAAACGTCATCTTTTTGTGCCATTTTGGATGCCCCTGCGTGGGACAGTCTAGTTGTCAGATATCCCTGCTGGCTTCAATACTATATATAAAGTTTTTTAGGACAATTTATCCTCCCCAACCCAGACGGGACCAGGTAATTTGGGCGCCATGGTTTCATCTGGGGTGTCCCATATTTTGTGTGCCCAAAAACACATGCGCGTCTCTCAAAAGAAGGAATCTTTTACTTCCATTCCATTGAGTTCTTCTGAACTTGAAAGTGAGCAGGGGTCTAGCCTCAAGTTCTTATTAAATGTGTCAGTGGTTCCACTGAAATGATGCCACCTGATGCGACCCCTATAAATATGGCACATGCGATTATTGATTTTTCCTTGAATGGGGCAGAGCTCCACACCAATTCCTCCCCCCAATTCAGCAAAATTTATGGATTCATATGAGTCTAGCCCCAATTTTACAAAAAGTAATCCACTAAATTAATTTTTTTGCACTGCATCCCCGTGGTGCAGGAAAAATCATCTACTAAGAACTTGGTAGTAATGTCCCTGATTACATTTTGCATTGGTCTTGGTATCAGTTATGGGCTCACTGACGCCCTAACGCGTTTTATAATGCATATTATATACAAAAAATAAGCTGCGCATTGGCTCTTGCACCTCTGACGTGGACCCCATTTCTATGTACCAGATTACCCCAGAGAACCCGCGTTTGACCCCTACCATGATCCTCAGGACATAGGAGATGGAGAAGGAATTACTTTTTAAAATAAAGATGTATTTGCAACTGCTGAAGATATGGTAGGATATGTGGCCTCAGTAGTGAGAGTGGCCAATTATCCTCTCCATTTTTTGATGCAAAGACTTAACCAACAAACATGTTTAGCCCTGATGAAGGGGTTTCTGGTGAGGTGTTAGTACTTTCTGCTTTGGATAAAATTATTAAATATTTTTTAACTGCTACACTTTCATCCCCTCTAGGGAAAATCAGCACAACTACATTGGTGGATACAAAAGCCTCTGAGAACTTTATTAATCAAGACGAAGCTGACTATATTGAGTTTAGTTACTTGCCAGGTAGTATGGTTATGGGGATTGGCTTCCCAAGTTATATTAAGATAAAGGTCCTGAGATTAATCTATTATCAAGTTGGCAAATATCATTTGCTGACCGCTTCCAAGCTTGAAAACCTTTTGTACCCCATTATTTTGGGAGTAGAGTTTTGGCTTAAGTTTAACGTCAGAAACATTTGAAAGGCATCACTTTGTCATTAGTTTTAATGAATGGTCAAACATTAGATGTACCCTTGTTTAAAGAAAACTTTTAAGTCGATTTGCCCCTATGGCCTAAGGTGCACACACTTAGTATTTCTCCTTTGCTGGATCCCTCTTTTGATGTACCTTACCACCCTGTTTAGTGAGGTGGAATCTTCTTTTGATGCGGTTTCAACAAATGTACTATTAGCTCATTCATAATTTGATTGCAAGTTTAAACTCACAATTGATCTGGTGCGTATACCTTCTCTTTTACCCTTTTAGTTTATGATGTAAACTGCCTTGGATGTGTCAGTTAAAGAGCAGTTTCCTAAAGGCGCAATTTTAGTGTACCTCTCCGGCATGCTCCTCACTTCTTATTGTGGAAAAAGCTTATGATGCCTTTATACCCATGAAAAGATTATGGGAACCTAAACAACTTCACAGTACCAGGCTTGTATACCATCCTGTTAGATTTACAGATTGCTCAATATGTGTAAAAAACTAAAGTCAACTCCAAACTGGATTGTTTAAACGCATTAGTCAGATTTGTATCAAGAAGGGCCAGGAGTGGTTGATCGCATTCCATACCAGAAAAGGCATCTTCCCAATTTCGGGTTATGCCCTTTTTGCTTAAAAATGCCCCTATCTTTCAACGTCATATTGATGCAGCTTTGAGGGAACAGCTGGGGTATGCGCGGTAGCTTATATGGATCAAATTTTGGTATAATCTCCTGCCAAAAAGTCCAATTCTTACAGCTTTGGCAGGTGGTGGAGCGTTTGAGGGCTGCCAACCTTATGCTGTTTTTCAGTAAGTGCGAGTTCTTCAAGTCCCAGGTTACCTTCATGGGCAACGTAGTGTTTGACCAGGGCCACATGATAACTCCAGACAAGCAGAAGGCGATTTGTGAGTGGCCACCTCAACTTCATTCAAGAAATTGAGGAGTTTTTTGGGGATGCATACGTTTCTTAAGGAATTTACACTAAAATTCTATGGGGTGTCGGCGCCTTTGTATAAGGTGAGCGGAGCAATAGTGCTTGTGTAATCCTCATTTTTCAGGATGCCTTCAAAGCAGTAAAGTGCTCCCTGTTGTCCATTTCTGTCCTTCGCCATGTAGATATAACAGTCAAAGGTGTCCCAGTTTTGGATCGCCATCTTGCCTTAGGATTAGTGCCAAAATTGACGCTGAAATATTGTCTGAATTTGAGGTTCCTCAAGGTAAGTGTTTTGATTCATCATACTCACCGATTCAACCTCAGATTTAAGGAAATACAAGGAATGAGAAAAGATGACACAGGTAAAAGAGGATATTGACCTCAAATATCCTGATTTTTTTATTAATGAATAAACATACAAATGAATTTAAATACAAACAAAATATGGCACCATAAGCGACACAATAAAAATTTCTGAGGATTAAAAAAAACCCCAGAGGATTTGGCGCCTCCAATTAATGCCCAGAGCCAACATTTTTGTTTATGCAGAAAAATAGGTTTGCCACAGGATACCAGGTAAGACAAGGCAAGGGTGGCCCCGAGGCCACCAGAGAAAATCATGCAAGAGTGGTAAACAAATAATAATTCTGAACTGAGTTCATAATTGTGCGGTCCCAACCTTTTCTAGTCGCCCTTCTGGGGAGCCCCTCCCACACTATTCCTTAGGCCCTTAAGAGCATAAAAAATAGCTCAGGAGGGGTACAGCTCAGCGCCAAGCCCTGTATAGGATACAAAACCCAAAAAAGCTTTTTGAAACAAGATTTGTGCTTCCAAATAGTGAGCCAAAATGTAACAATTGGTTTGAAACAACTGTTATAAGATCCTGACAAAGAGTTTACTTTGGCTACTTATGCCTCCAACATCACCAAACCAGTTGCCTTGTTTTAAGTTGGCGAAGAAGGATTAGAGCATCCAGCAGGATATTTTTCTTGTAAGATGTCTCTGTCTGAGTTAAATACAACGTTTATGACAAAGAGTTATTGGCAGTGGCTGAGGCGCTGACCTAATGGCGTCATCACTTGAATGGCTCATCCCAACCCTTTCGTGTATGTACAGATTAATATGCCTAATTGTACTACAGCTCATCTCATGTCCTGACCCTACGGCAAACCCACTGGCATATGACCCTGGTCGAATTTGTGTTCACCTATGAGTTTACAAAGGGCAAGGAGAATGGTTTGGCGCATGATTTAAGTCAAAACCCTGCACTAACTCCTGATCCTAAGGAGGTAAAGGTACACAATACTCACTTGACGATTCTGCTGGGTAAGATTGTGTCTCAACTTCCTCCCCCATGGCTTATGTGCCAGCGCTCACTTCTCTGGAAAATGCAAATAATGTGGTATGTTTAGAAAGTAGTCTTTTCACAACCTTTGTCAGCTGTATACCATGGTTCTTGCCAAAAGCAAGTTAAACTTGTAGGACATTACCAGGGTTACCACAACAATGACGAGATGGCGTGGTCTCAGGAACACCTATGGGTTTCTGCCAGACCACTACGCATGGAAATCATCTGGGACCATCATGATGGAAACAATATTGGACACCTGGGGAAGGCAAAAACTCTGTAGCTAATTTGCCGTACTTACAATTTGAAGGGGTCAGCTGCTCAGGTTGCCAAGCATTGTAAGGAGTGCTTAGTCTACAACAAAATGAAACCAAATCGCCATACCCTTGCAGGATTGTTGGTCTTAGTTCCAAAGGCTGAAGGGCCTAGGGCTTCCTTATCAGAGTTTCATTTTGGAGATACCTACATATGAAGGCTACTATGTCATCATGGTAGTGATGGACCGTTTTACAAAGGTTTTCCACTTTATCCCCTGCAGGACCACAGTAACCGCGGCAGAGATGGCTAGGCTCTTCTTGTCTCAAGTGTTTTCCCTTCAGGGGTGCCCTAAGAGATAATTATTGACCATGGTTCCCACTTTACCTCTGTCTTTTGGGAATAGTTGTGTAAAACTCTTTATATTCGCCCCTGACAATCTACTTCCTATCATCCTCAATCATATGGGTGACCGAAATGTGAACCAGTGCTTGGAACACTTCTTTTGGTGTTATGCTACAGTGGACCTTTTTAATTGGCTTTTAATCTCCCCGTGGCCCATATTAAGCTATAACAATGCTGTCAGAAAATCGCTTTTTCAACGACAGTGGGCTCCACTAGTGTTCCAGGCCAACCAATATGGAGACTGGCTGATCCTTGATTTTTTCGCCTTCATAGGCGTACCAACCCCCTATAGGTCCACATCCAACCCACCAACCCAGCAGACCAACGACTTCACCTTAGGCCATGGTCCTTCTTGGGAGTGCACCGGTGGTCCTTGGCCCCCTTCCTGGGCGGCCTGACCCCTTGCTCCTTCTCTTATGAACAATCGCCAGCCTCTCTTGGGTGTGCCCTGGAAAGTCCATCCTCCATCCTGGGAGGTTATGGCACTCCCGCGCTGCACCATCCTCATAGCTGATGGCCATAAGCCCTTTGTTGTTGGTGGCCAATTGGCCAGGTTCCTGTCAGTGGTTTCTTGTAAGGCTAAGTTATGGGATCTGGCAGTGTTAGCCACTCCAATCGCTTCATCCCGCACCTTCCTTAGGATCTCCAGACCCATCTTCCTTTAACCTAGTGGACAAACTACTAACAACTAAATAGAGATTGGCGCAAGAGAGTTCTTTATTGAAAGGGAATCATGACTATTTATACCTTAGGAAACTGCGCATACTACAACCCATCGTCCATCTTAGTGGAACTTAAATCAATAGATAGTTGTCTGCAATACCAATTTCTATCACTTGTTTCAAACATAAAATATTATGTTGACCCATCCTTGGCACAATTAAATGGTTAGTTGTATAAAAACTTCTATTATAAACATATTTGAGCATCCTTGGCATAAGTCGCTAGTACTCAGATTTGGGGAAGCAAAATCATCATCAGACGTTTTAATAACAAATTAATACGCTTTCTGATGGAAATATCCACAATAACCTTCAATTTGGCAGTTGGCGTTGAACTAGGATTCTGCTAAACCCAAACAATTAGTGTTTAATTTAGTTGACAACCTCAGCATTAGTCGCCAGTGTTGACCTTTACATAACAATAAGTTGGCCATTATACTTAATACTCTAAAAGGGCTCAACCCACCCAAATGGGGAGCACTAATCAGCAAATATACCATAAAATTGATATTGAACTAAGCGATTAGCCGGTAATTATGCTTGACTAACCAACCCCCTAAATCTGATAAAATAAGAGGAATTCATCTGATTAATTTTCTGACAAATGCCCAACATGCATAAATGGTTGTCCCCCTTCTTCGCCAACTATGGCTTCAACCTCGCTCTCAACATGAATCCCAGCTGTGGATCACATGTGGAAGCGGTGCTGGACTTTGCAAAGACTAAGAAAGTCCATCAGGAGGTTAACTTGAATAATGATGCAGCAATGCAAGCTTACAAGGAGAACGCCAATGGTAAGAGATGATTAGGTCCTGCGTATAAGGAAGGGGATCTCATGATGCTTGATACTAGAAACATCCCAATCAAGCATTCATGCAAAAACCTGGGACCATTTAAAATAGGGCTTTTTCGCATTGTCAGAAAGGTGGGGCCACGCCTTGTACCAACTAGAACTTTCTGCATCATTATGAATCTTCGCCATCTTTTATAAAAGTAAGCTGACTTTGTTCAGGTTCCCACCAGAGACTCCTGAGGCTTATCTCTGGATGGGGCGCCAGAGTTGGAGGTGGAAGAACTCGTAGCCTCCCGCTCAGTAAAAAGATGACTTGAGGACCTTGTATCTTGGAAGAAATTTGATGCAGCGGATAATAGTTGGATATCAGTGCACAATTTTGCCCATACCCAAGATCTTATTGAAGTTTCAAAAGCGTTTCCCTGAGGCTGCAGGACCCAAGTTGAGCAGATCTATTGCCGCCATGAAGCTAGCCCCTGCCCACAAGAACTAATCCTTGGCGTAAGCCCCTGTAGGTGGAGGTGGAGCCCTAAAAGAATGAGGGGTAAGGTCATGGTTACATGACAAAAGGAGGTCACATATTGTAGAGACAAGGCTGGACGGCTGCATTTTAAAAAGGTTAATTTGCAAAGCTTCTTTAACTTAAAACATAATTAGACCAACGCTGGGTACAGGAAAATTATGATAAGTTGATCCTGAGAGTGTGCGTGATTCTTGGCCCTGCGTTACATCTATGGTGTTAAAATGCACCAGCTATGTTATATATATGAAGATGGTTCAATTTGGTTGCTTGGGAAATGGGGTTTAAAATCCCATTTATCTACAATTTTAATAATTTGTGGAGAATTCAATTGCAATTAATAACTCAGATTCATATTATCCCAAGTTATAAAACCCTTATCAATGGCAGGGTGCGTCTATTGGCTCGTTTATGCTTGATCCTGCTTTTCAGAAAAATAAATCTCCAACCCATTGTTTTTTGATGATTTTTCACAACCACTTCCTCTTTGGTCAAAATGTTAATTAAATAACCCCGTTATTTTAGTTATATGTGTATTTACTTAGTCTTGTTTGCCAGCATCCATAAGATCCAAATTTACATAGTAAATGTCATCCTTTCTTAGAGATTTTGTGCATAAATTTACTGTGCGGTGCCATATTTCCATCTTCTCGGTAAAGGGTTCCCTGGTAAGGGGTGGGAACTCTTCCACCGCTTTTAAGGGAACTGGAGAGTTACTAATATGCTCCTTACAGGAATGTTCTTTACGCAAAAGTACAACTAGATGCTGTTGTACGTTTGAGAGCAAGTTAAAAATTCTTAATCAATATTTGCTCTGTTCTAAAAGGCGCACCTCACCCCTGAACTCAGCCACAATTTAATTATAGCTGGGGCAGGGGTGCTTTCTTTAAAGCAATCATAGCTTACCCAACGGGTAAACTTTAAGCCCCACTATCTTTTAGTTTTCTTATTCAGGATTGTTTTCCGCCTTCTTTTATTTTCTCACTATTTAATGGCACCTTGGAAGAACTGTTTAGGTGCACCAGTTTTCTGTAGGCACTGTAGATAGCAGGGCTGGACAGAGTAGATGCTTTGAGGATGCTTGGAGTCAGATGTAGTTTATTTTTAGTAGAATACATCAAAGATCCAGAACCACCAAGATGACCAAAGCTTACTGAATAACCTCAATAATAAACTAGAACTAGAAAGCTTACTTAAGAAATATATAAGCAAAAATGGTAACCCATTTTAATTAAAGCTTGGGATACTATTAGGGTGATAGGTTTTGTCGTGCATAGGACGTTTCATAGTGGCCAATGATCAGGATCTCCATGGACTTTAGGAAGAAGCGCGTGACGAGATGTCTTCCTTTGTCTCATAATTTTCTTCCAGAATCAATAAGGACGCTTCTAAGTAGCTTTTGTTTAAATAGCATCCAGATATCTTCTTCTTTTGTCAGATGATTCAGGGATGGATGCCTTTGTTAACGTAGAGTTAGAATTGAATCATTGGTAGGCGCATGTGATTTGTTTCAAATTTTTCCAATTTCTATTCAGCTGCAATTTAGGTTTCTTAAAATGCTAGCATATCTTGTGGAATTGGGGATGTGTCTTATAATAGATGATGAGGACATTGCTCTAAAACCTAATGCATTGGGAGCATAGTTTAACTTTTGTGCTGTTAAGTAATTCCAAACTGGATTATTTTCTTATCTTGTCTGACCTCAGACAGTATACTTCCAATAGCGAGGTCTCAATTAATGCATTAAGCGATTATATGATTATTCAGGTGTCATTTTAAATTTGGGCAACACACCGCTGCCTCAGAATTGAATATATCTCCTTCTACGTTGGGGGACTCAAACTGGCCTGCACTTCCAAAAGGGCGGTTTAATTGAGTCATAGAATACCTAGATAAGCAATCAAACATTGATCCCTTCGCCAACCTGAAAGCTGAGTATAAGCTTATGAGAGATAGTGATAAGTATGAGAAAAACAATGCCTACAAGCATATGACGGCATAAATTCAGCTGACTAATTCCATGGCTACTCTGAAAGCTAATGCAGTGGGACAGCAAAGTTTGGTGGTAAGAGTTAAAAAAAGCATAAACAGTATATAGAACTATTTTTACAGGACAATTAGATGTCAGAATGAAATCTTTAGCCACTAAATCCTGTTGTGGGTCAATTTCTGAAAAGAACTTGGCAAGTATCAAAGAAATAAAGACCTGCGCCAAGTCCTCTAGGTAGAAATAACAGAAGGCGTTATTTTTAAGTGACCCTTGCATAATTAAATGTTAAGTCAAATGTTTTTACTGTGATCTTTTCCACTATTATAAGCCCAATAAAACAGTGACAGAAACTCTACTTTCTCTGGATAAGCTGGTTTTCTAGGGGTGCTCTTCTGTTGGAAAACAATCTTACACCAAGATTATGGTGGCGAAAGTAGAACATGCGCTTATGGAAGCTATAAAAAATTTCTGGCCCCACAATTTGCACATAGAAATTCTGAATGTGATTCGTGACTGAGAACCAGAAAGTGCCTCTCTATAACCATTGCCTGTCTCACAAGTATTAAATCACAGGGACCACTAACCAGTATTAATCTTTTATACAAAAAATATCTCAATGGCACCTTTAGAACTGGTGCTAATTGCACTTTTTAATGCTTATTTAAACTTCTTAAAAAATCCTCATGAACCGCATAATTCATAATTCCCTATAGACCTCCATATGTCCTAAAATGGATTCATTAAGGGGCAAATTATCTTAGAATATATATGCTCTGTCTAAAATGCTCTTCAGGACGTGAACATATCTGAGAATGGTTAACTCATGTTTTAGAAATAGAGAAGGCTATAATCAAGTATTGTGGTCATTCCTTTGGGCATCAAGGAATGCCATCAGAATCCCCACCACCTTTATCACATAGGTTCATATGAAATACACATGACTTACTAGGAAGGTTTTTGTAGCTAACATCTTAATGGAATCAATTCTGATTGGACAGGGCCTCTACCAGCGTGATAACATGTTCCCAATTACTATAAGCTTTGCATTAGTATCCTATTTGCAGCAGTAGAAGCATGGTTTCAAGGCATTAGGATCCCCAACCAAGGCCCCATCAGGATACAAGCATTTTCAGATGACAAGGCAGTTGGTATCAATTATGAGAGCGACCTTCAAGGCATCAAAGAACTCCTTACCCTTTACTAACTGGCATAAATTGCAAAAGTTAATCTTTAATAATATAAGAGTTATTAAAATTGGGAAGCCAAAATCCCCCGCCAACTGGTCTCACTCCCTTTGCGCCAATACAAACATTTATGTGCTTGGATTTTTTTACAAAATTTTGGGATTTTAGTAAAATGAATTCAACTTATAATTATCAAAACTAAGGTTACGATTAATTTAGGATGATTGTCAGCAAATTTTCTTGTTTTCACTATACCAATTAGATGATACAATACCATTTTGTACTCCACATTTGGTTGGGTTGAGCTTTTTAATCCGCCAGTCAGAAAAGTGTTGGTATAAATTATAAACCTTTCTTTTAGATTGATAATTGAAGCAAAGCAAAAATTTTGAGATTTTAGCTTTGAAAAAAACAGCTTATTGAACTGAGCTCAACAGTGTATTTTATATTATAATCAACGCCTTCTTTTCCAGCATGGGGTGGTGGTGTGCCGCCTTTTGGCATCTTTCAGCCTCCAAAGTGCGCCTGTGATGGCTCCTCTAGCCCTTACAATGCTACCAGGCATTATGTCCCACCTCAGGATTTAGACCATCATCTCACTTGTTTTTAGGCAGTGCTCCATTTTGTTGAAGCTCCCTTTGATCAACCTGCGTTTTAGCCTCCAGGTCGATTATGGGAATCTTTTCCCATATGCAAGCGGTGTCATCATCAAGATGGCCACAGCAGTGTTTAAACTGCCAGTTTTATTGATTTTTACCCTTTTAAGGGCTATTTCAACCTGAGCTTTGGTCTGAAGCCCAGGCATCAGAATCAGCAAAGCTGCCTTTAATTTATAAAAATACACCCATTGCCACCATATGCACGTGGCTCCTGGCTGATTCCACTCTGGTAGTTCAGTTTGCCAGGTTTCCCTCTCATCTCTCCTCATAACGATTCCACCACAAAATTTACGGAGGGTTTGGCCGTTTACAGTGCTGACTCCATGCTGAAATTCATGGCCTTTATGGGGAAGATTGTTTAGCTGGGCCTCATGCCTTTGCTTCAATCCTCATGTTCAACTGCAACATCCACCTTGAAATTTCCCCTACACCATGATCAGGTCCGCCCCTAATTATCCTTTTTGAGCACACGTCAAATCAACTTCACCATCTGCCCCTTGTGCTTTATACTTAATCATTTAAAGTACAAGTGACCAGAAGTTTCCACTCCTGCCATTTTGCCTGGTCCCTTCTACAGCATCGGCTCAGCTGCTGCCACACCCAATTTTTAGAGTGAAGATTAGTCTCCCACCCCAAACCTTGTTGAAATCTGGTGCTGCTCCCAAAGCAGCACCCAATCAAAATTTAAAAATTTAAGAAGTTTTACTATTTCATCTGGATTATAGAATATGAGTAGATGGCTGAGACGGTTTCAGCTTAGCTTCCAAGGTTGACTGTTTGCAGCCAATCAGGTTCTTCCTTTGCACCAACTCTGGTGGCTGGCCAGCGCTAACAAAGTTAAATCCATTAGAATGTCTCAAACAGCTTAATGGTA
This sequence comes from Massospora cicadina, assembly GCA_022478985.1. NCBI lineage: Eukaryota > Fungi > Entomophthoromycota > Entomophthoromycetes > Entomophthorales > Entomophthoraceae > Massospora > Massospora cicadina. The sequence continues at coordinate 2,651 of JAKSZP010008125.1, read as the reverse complement.
GTGACTTGCCATTTAAAATGAAGCTTGATTTTGCTTTTGAGGAATTTCTTGTTAAGGCTCTCAATTTACAACCCAAAGATGGGAGCTGCCACGCATCTTTTTTGCAAAAGACGGCTATCCAAATTAAAAATATTAATAATATAGCTGTTGAAGCAGCTGCTGCCCCTGCCAACACTCTCCGCCATCAACATCTTCATGAGGGGATGGAATCCTTGTTGAGGGTATTCCTATACCCAATTTCCTTCATGAGTTTGATGAAGATGCAAAATATGAAAATGAAAAACTTACATTTAGTACAAGCAGTGCATGCATTGATGTGGCAAAAACTTTGATGTTTGATACCAACTATTTGAAAACTGGCCAGCGCATCAGGTTGTTCACCTGTGTCCCTGCTTTAATCAAATTTTCTGAGCATTAACTTTCTTAATACGTTGAGGCGATGGATACTGTCAGCTCTATCATTGAAAAGAAAACCCCCACCTATAACCCCTCATGCCCCGGGTTTCTGATGCACCAACCCCTATTTTGTCCGCTTTGGTCCACCAATTAGAGCTGGCACCAGGTAAAAACTTTCATTGAGCTTCTTTTCATTCTGGTATGGCTTCCTAAGCTTTTTAACTGAGGTGTCAAGTTTGTTTTTTTATTTATGACAATCCCTTCATTTGACATCGATGAATCCCCCCCTCAGGTTGGGACCATCTAGTACTAAAAAATAATCCCTTCATTTGGACCATTTGCAAATAAAGATGCGTGGCAGCTCCCATTTTTGGGTTGTCAGACAATTACAAGTCCAATATTGTGAGAAGAATGTTTTGAGGGGAAAAAAGTGGATATCCTACAAAAAAACCTAATAATTTCTCGGTGGAATCCCTCAAATTGGGGAAATCCTTCTAAGTTCACTCCTCAGCCAAAATTTTATTGGTGACAGTCAGGTTGTGCTGAGCCCTCAGCCAAGTATGGGAAGTATAGCCAAGGCTCCACCCTGACCCCTCAACTGTTCCGTTCAACCACCTAGGTGGAGACCACCACTATTTATAGGGGTGGAGGGGGTCCCACAAGGAGCAAATTTTTTCTTACCTAATGATTAGGCCAGATATATTAAATCCTTGCTTAACGAACTTATCCTAAATGTAAAGACTCTCCATCAGCTGTTCCATTAAATTAAGGTGAAGATTGAGAGCTTTAATAGGTCCAAACCCCATATATCCTAATTTGGCTATTCTTAGCCTAATCCAAGTTTTGCGCCTCACTCAATTTGTGCCTTGACACACTTAAATATTATGCATTGCAATATTATGAGGGTTAGCTTCTTGACCCCTAGTGAGCTATTAATCTAGAAGCCTCATAAGTTCTATCATTCCTAATATAAAAAAAGTTTCATCTCTTTTACAAAGTGGCTGAATAACCCCTAAAATTCTTTATACATGTAGTAGAGAGTGTAATATCTCCTGCCGATTATTGTTGAAATCCAGGGCCTAGTAGCACCAGAAAGCATCCCAATTTCCTGAATTCCAACAATTGGTGCTCGCTACAGGGGGTAGTACATACAAAACAACTTAAAAATGTAGGGTGTTGGGGTAAACAAACCTCACAACTTCCTCGCTGCCTCTGACCCCCAGCTAGATGCCTTTTACAAGAGGTTAGCCAGCGTACTGTCTTGACTTAAAATCTTTGAACAGTGAGTATACCAAGCATCTCATGAGGCTTTTTCAGTTATCTACAAACCCCCTCCCTTAGATAAATTTATACCAGCTGAGGGTAACAGTTACTCATTCATCTTCATGTATGAGGCTGTTGTGGAAGGGACAACCAATCCCAAAAATTAAAAGCATATCCTCGCCTTCCTCAGCCGCGCCACCCAAGAGGTGATGGGACCTTATATGGACACCCTTAAAACTTGGGCAGAGGAAAAAGAAAGTGCTCATTGAGTTGTTTGGATCTACGCTGAGCTTGAATAGGAAAAAACAGGGGTTTATGTGCCTAAGTCTACTTAAGGGGGAATCAGTTGCCACCTTTGTTGATCAGTTTTACAGTGCAGACCAACCTCTCCTGGTCACTAAGATTCCACCTTTGGATGAAGAATTTGCTGCCTTTTTTGGCTGAGTTATCCTCTTACACTTCCTCCAGCCACCTATATTGTCTCAGTAAAGCATTCCCTACGGAATGTGCATGATATAAAGGAGGAATTATTAGAGATTGCCGATCTCTATGAAGATATGCCTACATTAGAAGTCATACAGGCCCCTCCGGTGCTGGCTTCCCTTCTGTTGAGATTTTTGCCCATATTCCCAGCTGGCTAGATTACCTGGTATTGCTAAGGGAAAAATTCCCTAAAACGATTTAATTTGGAAATTGGTTGACCCATATTTTGGAGGAACTATGTTTGGGGGATTTTAGGATATTTATCTGGTTGTATCCATTGGGGATTGATCCGGATGAATACCTAATATCTCATTGGGCAGAGCGGCTGACAAAATAAGGACATCTGATAGTAATTAACTATCAGGTGTACCAATTGGGATTGGTCAGGTTTCATCACTGACTGATTGGGAATGTTTTATGAGTTGCGAGGCGAGTGATGCTACCTGCAACTAGTGAATCAATTGGTTGCTAGCCAATTATGGATGATTCGCTTGGATCAAGAGGAAAAC